>BGPR01000149.1:60325-73948 GCA_013235015.1 Araneus ventricosus
TCTGCGCATGCGCAAGCTAACGAACGAGGTCTTCTCCTGTTTTCTCCTCTGCACACGGAGCTTGTGCATTGGCTACAGTTTGATAGAAAATAAATATTGCTAACTTTTAATACATACGCATCTCTTTCAATATGATTTTTCACCTAAATATTTTACTATCACTATAATCTACAATGAAAAACCTTCTGATAGTCATTGAATTCTAGGTTACAGTAGGTTCGATTTTTTTATCCACGCAGGGGGAAGGGAAATGACAAATGTTTGAGAAGTATACGAGAAAGTTTAGGGGAGGTCACTCCCGCTGGTTTTATATGAATTAAATCCTAAAATTTTTAAAATTAGATTATTATTGTTATACATTTTGTAAAAAAAAAATAACGGGGAGGTGTAGTTTGCTTACGTAATTATAAGAGGGGGGTTTGCGATTTGCTTATTTTTGCTGACAAGGGGGGGAGGGGGTCAAAAAATACCAAAAAATGCTTACGTAATATTTGAACGGCCCCTTTAATTCTTTATTTACAGTTTTTTTTTATCGAAATGTAATGGCATATTGAGTTTCAGGGGCATTAAAGTTTTTTTTTACCCGATTGAAACGAAAATTGGACAATTAGGGTTAAAAGACCACATACCAAATTTCATTTATCTAAGTCGTTGCGTTTAGGAATTATCGTGTTCACAAGCATGCGATTACAGAAAACAACAGACAGTTAACGCGTCGAGGGATTTCGTCCAAAATTTAATACGGACCTACATTCCTAATTTTTAAAACTGTGTACCAAATTTTATCTATCTAGCTGTTTAAGTTCTGAAATTATCGTGTTGATATGAACCCTAACCTACAAATTCTCCTTGGACGGACTTTATCCAAAAATTGATTGAAATATACTAATTTTGTATTAAGTCCATATAAAAGATTCCTTCTTTCTAACTCTAACCGTTGTTGAGTTATTGTGTTCACAAACATAATTCCAAAATTGTGTTTTTCGGACTCGGGGAGGTCTAAAAACTGGAGATTCGTCAAAATCTCGTGTTGAAAAATTTACGATCAACGATTATAATTCTTTCTCTTTGTATACTTCGTTTACTAGAATGTAAAAAAGATCAAACTTTTTTTTCCTATCAATTTTACGAAAATGCGCTAGCTACGAAGTAAAATATTATTGAATTTTTTTTTCTACAGACAATTTTTTGCAAACTTCGCAAAATCAAAGAATAAGGAGAAAAATTTAACACCTATTCGAAATTAATCAGGTGCCTTTTCACAATTTATAAATGTCTTGGACGTTATCGGTGTGATATTCAAAAACATTTTTGGGCCTTTTCATACCAAATATAAAGGAAATTTAACTAACATAAAACTGACACTTTACTGTTTTTCTTAAAAAATAAAATTATAGATCTAATTCAAATATATCATACAGCTTGGAAAATAAATAAGAGTCTCATTATTATCCATTAAAGTTCAGAATGAAAATAAAATTCTGTATATAAATCAGAATTTTATTTAAAAAAATTATACTTTACAAATCACAGCACACACACAAGATATTGTGATAAAACACACTGTCTAGCATGTGACGGTGGAGTTTGGAAATAATTCAATGCCTGAGACTACTATTATTATTAGAAGTACTGTCTTCAAACTCGTTAATAACGTGTCGGGATGCATTATAGGTTTGTAACACATATTAGTGGATTCTTGTCTCATAGCATCTATTAAAATTCAGCTCGCAATTGGCATAAGAGCTACCAAAAGCAATGTAATTCAGGCATTTAGATTTGATCACTTAATGAAGAATGCATATTAGCAAAACTATAACGCTCAAGGAACTAGTGCATAAATACAGTATCATTGAAGTAAGCATTGATATTTTCTTAGAAATGGTTTTGTGTTCTTACATTTTAAAAAAGAAATAAACATTTTCACTGACTATTGAAATAAACTTAAACTGCAGATGTTATCAGACTCTTAATAAGATAACTAAAAGTCTGTTAAGATCATTAGTTGATATTATTCTTTACGTTTCCATGTAAACCAAAATTTTCTCTAACAAAAATACAATATTTTAAAACATAAAAAATAAAATTTTCATCCCTTTTCTTTAACATTTGTTTCAATGTTTGTTCAGAGTGAGCAAAAAATAAATTGAATAATAATTATTTGAAAAAATAATTGTTTTTTTTTCGGAATTTATTTCATTTTGATGAATTTAAAAGAAATTCTAAGTAGCGTAATATAGAAAACTCATCTAGAAAAAAAAACTGCTTTAGTTTTAAAATTCACACCTAAACCTTAGTTATTTTTTTTTCAATTCAATGTTATATAACGAAATAAACAACCCCCCTCTTTTCTTATCACCCCAGGCTTCTCAAATTTTTCTATGCTTGAATGGGGTATTGAAAGAGATTGGGCAACAAAATCTATTTTACTTAACAATTCGATTAAAACATTGATGCATTGAAATAAAATCTTATATAACATAAGTGTATTACGAGAAAACACTTGAAACATAATACAATTTCAATCCAGGCTGACAAACATTAAACCGGACTTATACAGAATCCAAATTCGGACACACACAACTAGAAAAAAAAATCCAAAACTGACCTTCTTTCTGAAAGAAGACCTCAATGCAGATAGCGTTAAAATGCCCCAAGCTATAGGGGTGTGGGGTCTTGGATCCTGTGGTATCTCTAATTTGCAGTAAGTACATTCTTATCAGCACTCATTGTGTCGACCGCTACCCTACCCAGCTAATCAATCAAAATGTCAAACCACGGAAGGGGGAAGAAATTCGGAAAATTACGTTCATCTCGCTTTAGAGACAGTTCACAAGAGACGTGATATTTCAGACGGTACTCAGACTATCACAGTGGTTTCTGTATATATTCCACATTCCAGTAATAAAAATAGCGAAATTCTAAAACTTGAAGATATTTTTAGAAACGTTAATTTTAGCCACATTTTAATTGGGGGAGATTTCAATATGAGGCACGAATTATGGGGTCCTGAAATCCATAATCATCGCATTTCTGATCAGGCTGCTCCTCTGGTATCTTTTATTCTCAAGTATGATCTTATTATTTGGAATGACAAAGATTCAGAACCAACATTCGAAACGGTAAATGGCAAAAGTTGGATCGACATTACTATGTCCTCAGCGAACCTGGCTAACAAGAAAATGAACTGGCAAGTTATAAAAAATAATTTTAGTGATCATAATTATCTGGTTTTTAATGTCGAATCTTTTAATGTAACACGGGATCCTCCTAGAAAATTTTTTAATCATAGGCAAATTTTAAAAATTTGTAAAGCAGTGCATCAAAAATTTCTTGAATTACAAGAAGAAATACAAACTATAGATAGCAAACAAAAATTGGAGAAATGGATTGAAGAGTTAACAATTACCATCAACCAAATTAGTCAAAGTTTCCCAAGGAAAGTTATTAAACATCTTAGAGTTCCCTGGTGGGACTCTGAGCTTGAGGTAAACAGAAAGAAAACACGGGCACTGAGGTCCAGATATCAAAGATGTCGAAGAGAAGAGGAACGATCAATGCGACGAATCGTTTACAAGAAACAGGAAGCTCATTACAAATGGTTAATAAAACAAAAGTGTCGAGCATCTTTTGAGTTGTTCTGCCAACAACTAGTTGCAAATAACGCATTCGATCTTCCGTACAAAATTGCCGCCGGCAAAATAAGAAAACAAACAGTTCTTCAATCGGTGAAAACCAGCAATGGACAATTCACAAATACTATAGAAGAAACTATTCAAACAATAGTTCAGGCATTGTTTCCCACTGATGATTCAACGCAGGAGACTCATGTACAACGGAAAAAACGTGAAACAGTAAATACTTACTCTAGTACGATCCTGGATAAACAGTTTACGAAGCAAGAAATTACTTATGCTATTTCAACGATGAAAAAGAAGAAGGCGCCTGGGATTGATGGCATCTCTATAGAAATCATCAAGGAACTTCATGACATGAATCCAGACATATTGCATTACACATACAATAAATGTCTGGAATTGGGAATTTTTCCAGAAACTTGGAAGAAAGGAAAACTTATAATTTTTAACAAACCTGGCAAAGACCCATCTTTACCTAATGCGTATCGTCCAATTTGTTTATTATCGGTACTGGGAAAAATTTTAGACAAGCTTTTAGTCTTTAGGATAACCCACTCGCTCCATATAAATAACAAATTACATAAACAACAGCATGGTTTTCGAAATGGCAGATCTTGCGAGACTGCAAACTTCCGCTTATGGCAGGCCATAAACATAGCATTACAAGAGCGTGTACCAGCTACAATTTTATCTTTAGACGTACAAGGTGCGTTTGACACAGTCTGGCGCACAAGCATCTTATTTCAACTTACACAGGCAAATTGCCCTCAGAATATTTTTAATTTGGTGAGAAACTATTTCACAAATAGATCAATACATTACTTTCAGGATGAGGAAGTATGGAATTTTGATAACCAGAGAGGGGTCCCGCAAGGTTCGTGTAGCGGGCCTCTCTTTTGGAACCTTGTTATGGACACTGCCCTTGATTTACCCCTACCACAGGGAAGTCACATCCAAGCCTATGCCGACGACATAATTGTTGTAATTAGAGGCAAGAATAAAGAGGAAATCGAAAGAAAGGGAAACGCAATTCTCGAAAAATTACTTGCCTGGGGTGTAGAGCATAAACTTTCCTTTAATATGCAGAAAACAATTCAAATGCCTATTACTTTTGGGGGAAGACTTAATCTCAGAAACCCTCCCATTATTTCAATTAATAATCATACAATACAAGTTGTAAATAACATAAAATACCTCGGTGTGACTTGGGACTGCTGTCTCACTTTCACCAAACATTTTAAAGCACTCAGAGACAAAACGGATTCATTAACCTACAAACTATCAACATTAGCTAATGAATTCTATTCTAAGCGTTCGGGTCTTTTCAGAAAGATATATTATGGAGCTATAGAGCCTTACCTTCTTTTTGGAGTAGGAGCATGGGGCAATAGATTAAAACTAAAAAAGATCAGGGATTCCCTAAATAGTCTACAGCGTAGACCACTTATAAAAATAACCAAAGCATACCGTACAATTTCTACGGAAGCTTTACAAGTTATCGCGGGAATTGTACCGCTAGACATTAAGGCAAAGGGAGTTTTTGGCAAATTCTTACTCACGACAATAAATAACGACATAAAGTTCGGATCAAAAATTTTTAAATGGGAAGATTACGAAACCAGACTAGATCCACATAATATCCATCCAGCGGATAATATTTCAATTTCTTACGATAAACACAAACCTTCCGGGGACGAGATTGAGATCTATACAGACGGATCAAAGATTAACGATCAGGTTGGTGCAGCTATAGTTGTATTTTATTATAACGCAGAGATTTTCAATAGAACAATTAGGTTGTCAGATTTTGCCACAGTGTACCAGGCGGAGGTCACAGGAATACAAATGGCCCTAGAATTCATTTACACCATTGGACCATGGAATAAAATCAACTTATACACAGATTCTCTTTCGGTGCTTGAAGCACTCAACACTTTTAAAACAAGTAAACAAGAAATTCTTGCAATTAAAAACGACATCTTAGAAATGAGCAAAGAAAAATCCATTACACTCCACTGGATTCCAGCTCACACTGGAATTCAGGGGAATGAAACTGCTGATAGTTATGCTAAAAAAGCTACAACGAAACCTTACATTGAAAAAATTCCAAAGAAATCCTTTAAACAATTAAAAAATGCAATTTCCAATGTGCAAATACAGATTTGGCAAGAGCGTTGGGCTTCGCCCACAACAAAAAACGGCAGACATACAGAAAAACTAATACCGGCGGTTTCCATTCATACGAAAAAATTTAGTCATTTTATTGTACAATTTTTGAGTGGACACGGTAGATTCCCAGCGTACTTTGTAAGGTTTGGGAGGAGCTTGAACATCAAATGCCCTTGTGGCGCTGTGGGAGATACTTTACACTACGTAGTGAATTGCCCATTCACGGAAAAGTATGCAAAAAAACTAATTTATGATAAAGATAATCTGTCCACAATTTTAAACAGAGAGGAAAATTTAGGTCTCCTTCATTCTATTTATCAGGAGGTTAATAACCTCGTTCCACAGGTTTAGTCCTGTTTTTTTCTCTTTTTTTCTGCTTGTCAATTTCTGTTAGAATTTAGAGCCGACCAAGTCTGCGGCAGCATGAAACCACGTCATCTAAACTGTCTTGCACATTTTGGTGACCCTCCGGATGGAAGCATCGATGTACGAGAAAGTGTATATATGTATCTATATAAAGAAAAAATAGCACGAGAACATCTCACGGGCCCTCAGCACTATCCTGACAATGGACTCGTCTCCGGGACCAGGGGCAAGGTGTCCCGTAATCAAGAAGAAGAAGAAGTTCACAAGAGACGTATATTTCAGTGCTGACCGCTTTCGGCGTATCTCTGACCACACGTTGAAATGCGTGTTATCCGCTTATGGGATAGTCCAAGGTCGACGTAGAAATACGTGTGAAACGCTCAGAGGGTTAAAATATTTAATGAAATAAGGAAAATCAGCCGCTCTTAAGCCTAATATTTAGAAGTTTTTTGCCAATAACTTCTGAAATATTTATTAGACAAGAATTATTTTTATGCCATTTTAAAGAGCAGAAAAGTATCTTTTTAATGATATTTATTCCATAGCGATGAAGTGTTTCATGTGTTTTGGCTATAACTAAAATTCCAACAATCATTTTTGGTGGGAAACTTCAGATTCGTAATCATCACCCCCCAAAACATATAGGAGCAAAAAATTACGACTCCACCAGAATTTGTTTTATACCATCCCTTTTTAGCACCTAATGACTCGACTATTTAGATTAATCTCCGCGTTGACCTCCTAGAGAACGAATTGTTTACCTGTCTGCCTGCTTCAAAACAAAATAATTTAAAAGCGCAACAAGCTAGAAAAATGGAATTTTGTATGCGGTCTTTAAAGCAAATTGTAGTTGTAAACCAAGTGCCACTTTAATAAATATCCCTTTATATCATAGAACAAAAATAATTTTCGACTGAATTTTGGTGTTTTTTCGTAGTAGAAACATCTTAACGACTTCACTTAGCCTATAATACCCTCTTGCATGAAAATAAGGGACCATGCGTGCAACGCACTTCCAGCAAATAGCAACCATTACAGTCGCCACAGCATACAGTACAAATCTAGACTTTCAGACTTTAGACTTTTTTTCCCTTTTAGTCTAGCTTAAAAATTATCTGTTTGTGCAATAACCTCATCATTATGCCTCTCTTTGAGTGTACCGAAATTCACAAAGTTTCAATGCTGATATCTTTCTAAATCTTAAAGGTATTTGACTGGAATTTTTACATAAGTTGTCCTACATATATGGCTTTCAAGTTATGAAGGAAAATTTACGCTATATTTCGCGCTTGAGCAGTAAAAAATTATTTACTATAAATGCTCATATTTCCCGTTATAATAAAATTGTTTAATTCAATTTTTAATATAATGATAATAAGATCTAAATGTCCTTGTACAAAGAATTAATCTACAAGGAAATCCGACATTATGTGGATGCATTACAGTGCTCAACATAATTTTTAATTTTGAGGAAGTTTTAACTACAAACTGTGCAAGTTAACATCACGCTCAAAATTGGTATTTAACTCTCAAACTATCTTCAGGGACACAACAGATGTATCTTGGTATTATCTGAGAACAAACGAAAGATAATTACTCTTCAATGTGTATGCATGTGCCCAATGGACTTACACATAAATACATGCATACTTATATATGTAGAAATATATAATAGGTATACATTATAGGAGTATACACACACACTTACATGAGCGTGGACACAAAAAAAATATATACAGTAAATTCTCGATTATCCGGCATTCAGAAACGGTGAGTTAAACTACATATGTTTTTCTTTTTAATTGTAAATCTAAATAACATTCAAATGTATTGTTAATTCTTTTTCTTTTGTATTAATTAAACTATTAATGTCTTATTGTATAATAATTTTACATTTTCTATCATTGTTCCAAAATTTTTCATCAAAATTTGCATAAATTGGATTATCCAGGATATTCGCTTACCCGGGATGAAGCATTTCCCGATCATCCCGGTTAATCGAGAGTCTACTGTAATTATTCTTCAATGTGTATACATGTGCACAATGGACTTAGACATAATCACACGCATACTTATATATGTACAAATATATAGGAGTATACACAAACTTATATGAGCATACACACACAAAAAAACATATACAAGGCAATAATTATGGTACCAAATTTACTAAAAGACAGAAACTTCTCGAAATCGCTTTTCATTATAAGTTCTTTAGTGATCAGCGCAATGTACACTTTGTTTTCAACTCATCACATATCCATAGTTTTGAATTAAGCATTCTTTCAGACATACACGATTTGTCTTCTGTTAAAATTTTCCCACTTAGTGATAAAAAAAATCGCAGTTTTTCGTTAAATAGTAGCTGCTTTTCTGAAAATATTCGCTTTTTTGCAAATTTTACTGCACACAGATATATATAGAATGTATGTATGCATAAATAAAATTTAATGTGTGAATAGAAAGTGTGATTGTTTTATAGCAGTTAATCTATTTCACCTGATGAATTATTAAAACCAGTTTTACAGTGCATTCAACATATTTGAGAAAAATATTCTGAAAAATAGTTTAACTACTGCTGCAGGTACATAAAAAGCAAACAAAAGTGTCAGAAGAAATACATTTTTTTCTATAGAATGCTAATTATAATCGAAATTTCTGTAAAGAAACAATATAACATGGTTTCAGAATATAATTTGTAACCTTTAGCTACGGAAATTTGCAAATTTGTCTCATAAAATATTATTTTAACAAATAAAACATTAGCGAGAAATTAACACATATGATAAGCAATTATCTATTGCTGAACAAATTATTTCTCTCCTGTCATGTATAATTTCAATTTTGGGGTGACGTGAAATTGGAAAGGAAAAAAAATAGAACTCTTAAACAAAAAAAAATTCTAATTAAATACCGCAATAATTACCATCAACAAAAGCATTTTAATATAAACAACAGAAATCTAACATCTAATGGCAAAAACTTAAAATCTTGAGAAATATATTTCATCACAGTAAACACTAAACTATAAGCAGTCCACTGCACGTTACGCTTGAAATAACGAAGTACAAAAAATAAAACAGACATCAAAAAGTCAAAGAATAATGTACTTATCTTACCTTCTAATTAATAAATACTTGATCCAGAGCATCCTCGGGAAAGTCAGGGGTGTAATTTTGGAGACATGCCGATTCGATCGTCGACAGAATACGGTCAAATGGCTTTGTTCTTATCCTTCCCGCTCAATCTTACGGTTGTTACGTCACCTTGATTGACCAATGAAAAGCGTCCATGATAAAAGAAGGGAAAATTACGGAATCTGACCCTAAAATGGGAAATAACCTACAACAATATAGGGGTTATGCTCGTAAAAAGGAAAAGTGGCCGCTGACCGTAAAAATAATGGGAAGTGGCACTGAAATTACGGAAAATTTCGAGAGTGTAGAACTGTTTCAATATTCTCTTTTGGTGGGAAATAGGCATTTGTAAGATTTAAAATAAAATTATTAGAATGAATTTCAACAGTAGAAGTATACGAAGTTTTTGATTTAAAATAAGTGTGTAAATTATTATTAAGAATATATGAAATTGCCCTTTTATTTCCAGACATAAAATTTACAAGAGGAATTTGACCTAAGGGGTTCCCCTTGGATCATGTAGCGTTACTGGACAGCTAAAAAGTCTAAGTTCATGTCCTAAGCGACCTGAAAAACCTGAGGATGCGCCGCCAAAAATGGTTAACGTTAATTTGAATACCTGAAAGATTTTTAGCGATGATTTGTACGTTCCATTAAAAGGTCCCTCTCTTTCTGATCGAATTTATAATGTTTATAGAGGGCGCTGTGGCTGGTGCCACAATTTACTCTATATATCTCCCGAGCCCTACATGTGATAAACTTGTAATTTATCTATTTACTCTGTGTAAATATTGCATAAAAGAAATTCATAATCAAATTACATATTAATACGAGACACTTGTTTCATGATTTCATCCAGACGTTTCCACGAAAACTCTACGGCGCGGACCCGGACTGAGCCATTCTTATGTTTATTTATTGTAGCGTTTAATGTTGACAGTATATAGAACTACATTTTGCGTATGCGCAGTAAAACATTATTTACTACAAATGCTCATATTGCTCGTAATATTCAATTTTTTGAATTCAAATTTTAATACAATGTTTCTTTTACGTATTGTCAAGTATTCTGTACGTTTCGTACAATTCGAAAGAAAATTCTGCATGTTATAATAAAAAAACATGCGGAGTTTGAAATTTTCAATTTAATACCGATTTTTAATTATATTCTCATAAATATTTTAATCGTTTCACTTTGGGTCCAATCCATCTCCTCAAGCTCTTTAAAATGACAAGAGAATCAAACTCCTATCTAAACGCGTTCCAACGCTACAATTTTATAAACTTACATAAAGCCAATTCATAACAATCACGCGCATGCGCATACACTGATACGATGGCGTCACAAGCAAAACAAATACTATGCGACAAACTCTTACAGATATGATCTATCCGTTGTGGGGTCAACCATACTTCTCACATTATTAGTCTTGTAGTTATTAACGATTCAAATCTGACGGTATCACAAGAAAGTTTGACCGACTATCACTATAACGAGCGGAATGACGTTTCCACGTTAATAAGAAGTAGACTTCAACGTAGCAAATTTTACAGTTGACTACAACTAGTACTTGTATGTCTATGAATGATACCAAAATAAAATCTGTGACGAAAATTTCACAAAGCCCAACCAATAAAATAGGCATTGGCGAAATATCCGTTGAAAAGTTTTCGGTGCATTTAACTGAGATGGTAAAGTCAAAAACTCGACGATATAATGAAATGGCATTTGTTGAAAGCAAGATGAAAATCTCTAAAACCAAAAGCTTTGAAACACCAAAAAAATAATGTTTCTGTCAATGATATTTAAAGGTCTCATTTCTTGCACTCGGAGAAAAGGGTAAAGAAGATTTGTATACAATCTTGCAAGCAAACTATAAAGAATCAGGAAATAAAGTCTTCAGTTTAGAAACAGAATCTAATATCAGTCAGAGAGAGAAATTAGAAGACGTTAAGTTTGACTCTGAACCTTAACAGAGAAATAAAAGAGATTTTTAGAGAACTGGATAATACAATTACCGTGAAAAATGATTTAATTCATGAATATGAGATTCCTGTAAGTGCAAACTGATTAAATGACAGAGCACAGAAGGAGCCCATTATAGATTCTTCCGGAATGGAAATATCAAACGAAAGTCATTTGTCTTCAGTGTATGGAGAGAATGAATCTCAGATTGAAATGAGAAATGAAAAAGAAGATTTGGTTGAATTAATGCAGCTGAAAAAGGAAAATCTTCTCTTTGAAGTTAAAACTGTGCCACATTCTATGGTCAGTGATGTAGAAAATACTAGAAGAAAAGTTTAAATTTCCAAACGGGCAAGAATTTAGCTATCGAAAGTATCATGAGATAGATTGATGAAAATTATTTCCGACAAGTTAAGACTCTTGACAAATCTGATCCACTTAATGTAGAAGATAAACCTTCTCAGAATCGTTGCTGTGAATATAAAAGTTCTGACAGCAGTAGTCTGGAAAATCATATATTCAAATGGGGAGATGAGCATAAAGAGGGACTCTGAAGATAAAAATGATGAAAACAGTGAAAGTGAACGGGAGGCTATGGACACCTCAGAAACTCTTATAAATAAAAATGGAGCAATTAATGATGAAACCAAATTTGCTGTTGAAAATTTCAGATTATAACATGAATAACATGGGCCTGAGTCACTCCCTAATTACGAGGAATCCTCATATCCAACTCTAAGCATTGATTCATCATGATTCCAATCAAATAAAAATGCAGAAAGTATCGCTTCATTAAATTGGTTCATCAGTGAGCCAGATAATTAGCAAATGCCACCTTACACAGTTATCGGAGAAGTAAATTGATTTAAAAGGACGATTCTTCGTGACACCGGAACTACAGGAGATATTGTGTCTAGGCACAGAATAAGACCAGAAATGCTTGCAGGTGAACACATAGGTTCAAGGGCTCTTTGATATGAAACCTATTTGCTTACCTTTGGCAGAAGTAGAATTTAAAAAGAAAATTTGGTCAACTCAAAGCCGCAGTTGTCTGTATCCAAGTGGATAAAGGAAGATATTTGCTGGGAAACCGAACGGCATCCTTTCTAGGAAAAGATAGAGAATGTCTTTTATTTCCCGAAATTTTTGCCCTACAGACTAGAGCCCAGAAGCGTGTTGCTGAGCAAGAAAATTGATCAAGTCTGTTGTGAAATACTTTTTCCAAAGTAATCGAAAGTAAAGAAGTAGGAAAATTCGGAATTTCCAAAGTGTCCAGTTATGTATCGGCGCCAAGAAATTCTGATATGACTGCAAGGACAAATGAAACAGTCGATCAGTTAAAAACAATAAACAAGAAGAAGAGACTACAACGTAGCAAATTTTCTGAAGTTCAGTCGCCTGCAACGTTTAAAAATGATATGAAAATAAAATTTTGAACGAAAATTTCAAAAAGACCAACAAATAAGAAAGACATTGGCGAAGTATCAATTGGAAAGTCATTCTTGCATTCATATGAGATGGTAAATTCGAATACTCGACGATATCATGACATGCCGTTTGTTGCAAGCAATATAAAATGCTCTAAAACTAAAGCCTTGGTAACACCAAACATATATAAGAATTCTTCTGTGAGTTGTAAAGAAGAATCACAATTCTTTCAATTTGAAGTCTTTTCAGGCTAATGAGTTGAAGATGTTTTGGATAAAATCTCGCAACCAAACAGTTAGGAATCAGGATGTAAATTCTTTAGTATAAATAAAGAATCTGGTATGAATCAGAAATTATACAATGAAGCTGATTTTGGTTCTGAACCTGAACAAAAAAAATGAAAGGAGTTTCAGATTAGTGGATAGTAAAATAATTGAAGGGGATGAATTGATTAATGATTATGAAATTCCTGTAAGTGCAAACAGATAAAATGACAGAGCACAGAAGGAGCCCAAAATAAATTCTTCCGAAACGGAAATATCATACGAAAGTCATTTGTCTTCAGTGTGTGGCGGCCGTGAGAGGGCGTCTACTTCTACCAGAATCGAAGTGAAGTGATGCTTTTGAAATAGAGTATTTAAACGCCATCGAACCCGTCCACTATGAGAACCAGAGAGAGAGAGACAAGACTAGCTCATTTAGAGTTTCAGTTTTTCCCACTGGCAGCGCCAGTCTCAGACGTTAGAGATGTTTCTCCTTTTTGATGACTTCGTTTCCTGTGACAACTGAAGTAATTCGCCATGCAGTTCCAGTTCTCCTGCTGCTACAAAAATTGCCCTTCAGTTCCAACTAAAAGCCAACGAGAATGCTCCTAATCTTGTATTGTGTAGATCCCCTCAAGTTTGTGGAAGGATCTAGG
>BGPR01000149.1:73958-87578 GCA_013235015.1 Araneus ventricosus
TTATCATTGCTGACGTTTCCAAACCCATACTAGGTGCAGATTTTCTATCGCATTTTGGTCTAGTAATAGATGTGAAAAATTGCAGATTAATTGATCTTGCACGTAGAGTGAGTGTTAGAGGTTTTCGTACTTCACAACCTAGTACCGGAATCACTTCTGTTTATGGCGGCAATAAGTATCACTCTTTGCTGTTAAAGTTTCCTAATCTTGTACATTCTTTAAAGCAAGTTAAGGACCCATGTCATAATACCACCCACTGTATAATGATTAGGGGACCTCCCGTTTTCTCGCGTGCTAGACGACTATCACCTGAAAAGTTGGCCGTCGTGAAAAAAGAATTTAAAGGAATGGTAGCAAATGGTATTTGTCGACCTTCAAACAGTTCTTGGAGCAGTCCAATTCACTTGGTCCAAAAGGGTCATAATGAATGGCGTATCTGCGGCGATTACCGTCGTTTAAACACTGTAACAGAACCCGACAGGTACCCTTTACCACACATACAAGAGTTTTCATCAGAACTTCATGGTAAAGTGATATTCAGTAAAATTGATTTGCAACGCGCTTATCATCAAATCCCTGTTGAGAAAAGCGACATCCCCAAAACAGCAGTCATAACTCCAATAGGTTTGTTTGAATATTTGTACATGCCTTTCGGTTTAAGAAACGCAGGACAGACCTTCCAAAGATTCATCGACGAAACATTACGTGGAATACCTTGTTTCGCGTATTTGGATGATATACTAGTTGCCTCAGCTGATGAGCAGTCTCATCTTTCAGATTTGCAAAAAGTTTTTGAGCGTCTAAACGAAAGAGGTCTGGTTTTAAATACAAATAAGTGTGTTTTTGGTGTACGTGAATTATTGTTTTTAGGTTGCTTGATAAGCAGTGAAGGGATAAAACCTGACCCAAACAAAGTTTTAGCTTTAGCAAATTACCCTAAGCCAACAACACCACGCGCAATTGCGACGTTTTTTGGCGATGGTTAATTTCTATCGTCGGTTCATTCCTCATGCGGCCTCGCAACAAGCTGAACTTTACGATCTCGTTAAGAATCGAAAAAAGAACGATTCGAAACCACTCCAGTGGAACGAAGTATCTAATAAGGCATTTGACACTTGTAAGGATTCAATTTCTAAAACAGCTTTATTAGCGCATCCACATCCAGATGGCAAATTAGCATTATTTGTAGATGCATCTGATGTAGGAATTGGTGCGGTACTCCAACAACAAGTTGGCAGCGATATCAAACCTTTGTTATTCTTCTCTCATAGGTTGACGCCTACTGAAGCTAGGTATAGCACATATGATAGAGAGCTATTGGCAGTTTATAGCGCCATTAAACGCTTCGCATATACACTAGAAGGTAGAGAATTTACGGTTTACACAGATCACAAGCCCTTGACGTTCGCGTTACATCAAACACAAGATAAGATCTCCCCATGTCAGCAAAGACATCTTGATTTCATTTGTCAATTTACAACAGATATTCGATTTATCTCTGGATCGGATAATTTCGTCGCTGACGCCTTTTCACGTATTAGCGAAATTCAAATTCCTAGTGAAATCAATTATGCTGCCATGGCGGAGGCACAGCGAACAGATAAAGAGCTTGAGGATTTAAAGAAAAATTCTCGTCTTTCTTTTAAGACGATTGAGTTTCCCGGTAGCAATTTGCCTTTATATTGTGATGTTTCAACAGGACAAGTACGTCCGTATGTTCCGGAAACATTTCGTTCCGTTGTTTTTCATACTATACATGACCTAGCACACTCTGGTTGTAGAGCAACTATTGACGCAGTGAGACGTAGATATATTTGGAAATCATTACGCAAGGATTGTACTAATTGGTGCAAGACTTGCCTTTCATGCCAAAAATCGAAGATTGATAGACACACTAAATCTCCTATTGGTAAATACCCGTTACCTAGCGGTAGGTTTCGCCATGTCAATCTCGATATTGTAGGACCACTTCGAATATGCTGCGGTTTCACCTATTTGCTTACTTGTGTCGATCGCTTTACTCGTTGGCCAGAGGCCTTCCCATTGCAGAATCAATCGGCTAGCACAGTCGCCGAAGTTTTTTTTTCCGGATGGATTTCCAGATTCGGAGTACCGGAGGCGATAACGACTGACCAAGGTCGAAATTTTGAAAGTGACTTATTTCATGCATTAGCAAAATTTTTAGGGATCCGTAAGCAGAGAACGACTGCATACCATCTCGCAGCCAACGGTATTGTGGAAAGATTCCATCGACAGTTAAAAGCGGCTTTAAAATGTAGTCTTGAATCAACCGAAAAGTGGATTCAAAAACTACCAACAATATTACTCGGGATACGAACCGCATTGAAGGAGGACATAGGATCTTCTGCAGCAGAGTTAGTTTACGGCACTAATCTCCGGTTGCCTGGAGAATTTTTTTCTTCCATTTCAGGTCCCAAGATCCACCAGGAGTTCCTGACAGCATTACGCGAACACTTTAGAGAGGTCCGGCCCAAAGAAACCTCTGATCATAGTGGCAGATTGTTTTTCGTGCACAAAAACCTCTCTGATGCTTCGCACGTTTTCGTACGTAAGGACATGGTCAAGCGGACGTTACAACAACCCTATGATGGCCCTTTTAAAGTTCTTGCAAGAAAACCGAAGTTTTTTCAACTTCAAATTGGTTTGCACAAGAAGTGGATTTCGATTGATCGTCTTAAACCAGCCCACATTTTGTCCGACCCAACCACAGAAAGTCGTCCTTCTCGGTCATCTCCTGTATCGTCCACAACTACACGATCTGGAAGACACGTCCGTTTTCGCCTTCCCATCTCTAGTTGCAGACTGGAGGGGGAGTCCTGTGGCGGCCGTGAGAGGGCGTCTACTTCTACCAGAATCGAAGTGAAGTGATTCTTTTGAAATAGAGTATTTAAACGCCATCGAACCCGTCCACTATGAGAACCAGACAGAGAGAGACAAGACTAGCTCATTTAGAGTTTCAGTTTTTCCACTGGCAGCGCCAGTCTCAGACGTTAGAGATGTTTCTCCTTTTTGATGACTTCGTTTCCTGTGACAACTGAAGTAATTCGCCATGCAGTTCCAGTTCTCCTGCTGCTACAAGAATTGCCCTTCAGTTCCAACTAAAAGCCAACGAGAATGCTCCTAATCTTGTATTGTGTAGATCCCCTCAAGTTTGTGGAAGGATCTAGGAAACACGTCGCATCGAATTATGTCATCTAGCTCTGAGCATCTTATTTCTTTGAGTTATTTTTACATTGTTGAATTTTTATTAAAGATTAATTGTTATCCATCAAACGTCTAATAATTTAGTGGAGTCAGACATATAAGCTGATGGTTACAAGTGAATGGAAAGAATGAATCGCAGATTGAAATGAAAATTGAGAAAAAGAAATAGCTGAATTAATGAAGTTGCAAAAGGAAGATCTTCTCTTTGAAGTTAAAACTGTGCCACATTCTTTAGTTAGTGATATAGAAGACTCTAGAAGAAAACGTTTAAATTCCCGAACCGACCAGAGTTTAGCTACCGAAAATATCGAGAAAAAGATTGATGAAAATGATTTAAGCCATGTCAATACTCTTGAGAAATCTGATCCACTTAATGTAGAAGAGAATTTTTCTCAGAGTTGTTGCTGTGCATAAAAAAGTTTCGATAGTAGTACTCTAGAAAATATATATTCAAATACGGAGTTGCGAATGAACAAGGACTCTGAAGGTAAAAATGTTGAAAATTTCATCTTGTGAAATGATATACTTGAGCCTGTATCTCTCCCTAATTTCGGTGAATCATCACATCCATCACATCTCCAACAAAATGTGAATCAAAGAAAAAGGCTAAATATAAAGTGAAATACCAGCATAAAAATCATAAACACAGGCAGAAAAAGAAGAAACTCAGTTCAAAAAAAAGTTTAAGATTCTTCATTTCATTCAGAAGTTAAGAATTTATCTCATTGGACAACATTTTACTTTACTGGCTGATCTCAATTCAATAGTTCGCGGAACACTGTGACTAGTAAGAATCCCAGATTAATGCGATCGTCATTAATTTTGCAATCCATTTCCTTTAAATTCACCATCGACCTGGTTCAAAACATAAAAATTCGGATGGATTAAGCAGTGTTCCTAAACTTAATGATCCTTCTGTAACAGTGTAAAAAAATGTAAAATGCATTAGTATGTGTGCAAAGAAACTAAGTCTTTCAATTTCATATAAAATTATAATTTTGAATTTATTCATTTTCCACTCATGCACTTATTTGAGTTGTAAAGAAACGTGAAATATTTTAGCGTTTTGATATTGGTTTGCAAATAAACATGTGAGTTTCACCTGCATCAAGTTCCGGAAATATATGGTCATCTTTCCATCTGTTTAATATTTTCTTATTCTCTGTTTCACAAAAGTTTTATATTTTTAAATTTAGGTCTGTCTTTTAAAATAGTATATTGTATTAGATATATTATAGTTATTAAAATATTATATTAGATTATATTATAGTTATTTAAATATTTTTAAGCATCTTACATCTCAGTTTTTAAAAACTTTCAACTAAACTAAAAACTAAGAAAAACTTGAAAACTAAAGCTTTTAACACTTCTTATACACTTACATCTTAATTTCTGTGGTACAAATGTGAAAACTAACCAAAAATTTAACTTTATTGGTGAATAAATAGATTGATTAGCTCATTTCGCAGAATTACCATTCGACCCAACTAAAGAAATAATCTGCAAAAAATCTTTTAAAAAATCTGAAGGTATTTGGAACATGTTTTCTTAAGATTTTCTGCAGAAAAAAAATGTAGAATATCTGAAGAAAACTATGTACAAAATACCTTCAGATTTTCTGAAGTCAAGGCTTAATTATTAATTTAATTAATATAATTTGTAATTCAAATTACTTGTACGGTGTCGATGCAGATTGTGACAAAACTTCAAATTCATCATGGCCGGGATTCGAACCAGCGTTCATAGAGTTGGCATACAGGAGCACTAACCACATGACCTCAACGGACTATACAAAAGGCGGGAAAAATAATCTATGTGAGTTTTAACGTCACCATAGCTCTGTTGGCGCCATTTAGTGGAGTAAAAATCAACCATGGTCAGAACACATGTTTCAAAGTCGTAGAGATAAGTAATAGATGAGATTAGTAATACTTTTGTTCTATAATTTACATTCTCTGTTTCAATTCACCTTTTTTTTCTGACAAGCCTCCTCTCCATCCAAAGAGCGCATGCTCCACTTTTTCCTTCTTTTTGGAGGAAAGTAGTTAGTCAGAGAGACAGTTAGAAAACTAATTGGAAATTAATTAAATTATGGGGGGAAAATTTCAAATGGTAAAACATCAAATATTTATTTTAAACATTAATTTAGAATTCAGTTTTTCAGTAGAATATTAAACAAATTTAGTGCCTAAGACAATTTTCGATTGGGAAATTTTTCTGCTGATACATTCTTTTTCTATATAGTCGAAATCACTAATTGAAAAAGGAACTAATGAAACTCCTGTCTGCTGCGAATTTAAACAATAATGATAATTACATTTTATTTTGTTTTATATCCTTTGGAAAATAAAGCTGTAATATTAGACAATATGGTGCAAAATATGCATTCATAAATGCAAATATTATGAAATTGCAATTAAATCTTCAAAAAATCAACAGATTATTGGTCAAGTTTAATTTTGTTGAGAAAATCTGCTAAATAACTGTAATTTGAATTGAAGACAAAATGCAGATTTTTTGCTGTCTTACAAAAATCTGCAGAATATTTAGAGAAAAATATAATAAGAAATTTTTTTGCAGATTTCATGCAGATTTAATTGAAGGAAAAATGAAGATTTTTTCTGTCTTTAAAAAATCTGCAGAAATCTTTAAGAAAATTTCAATTATTTTTTGTTGAATAGCTTAAGAAGAAAAATAGTTTGCTGGTTTGCATGTAAGCTTGATTTCAAATGGGTATTTTGAAAATGGCAGAAGAAGTATTGAAAGGTTGTTGTATGCTAGTCACACAAACATTTTTTTATTTGTAGAGTGATAGAAAAATAATTTTATTGATAAAAGACGTAGAATCTTTGTGTTGCTTATTTATCCTAAAAAATATAATTGACTTTTGAAGAAGTACACTTTAAAGCAGAAAAAATAGCTTCTTAAAATTGTATAATCGATCCAGTTAAAAAAATTGGTTACCCAAATTGCACCACCAATTTCATTAAGCAAAATTAAAGCAAACGTATTTTTTAATTCTCAAATTCGACCACACAATGTGTGAACCCAAGGATGACATTTTAAGTACTGTATCATTTCTTTTTTTCTTGTTTCCTCACATATGAACACGCAACCTTAGTTTTTGTTCTATTTCAAACATGCTTTTAAAGCCCTTTTTATTCCGTGTTTTTGCTTTGACTTATTCCATATCCAATTTATGAGGACTATCAGTTATTATAATTGCTTTCTGGGTTCTTCCTTAAGTTCTTGATAATAATTCCCTTTATTTGATTAGTACAATCCAAATTGTGTCCACAATTGTGCTCAATTGTATGAGCAAATTTTGGACAAAAAACACCTAAATTTACTTTAAGCTATTTTAATGAAACATAAGTTGTAGCAAACCAAGTTTCCTGTCTGAGAATATAATAGCATATTTTGCTACTTACTTTAAATCAAGGGGCTGTTGAATTAAGAGCTATTGGTTCTTTTGTTAATTTTCAATTGACATCTAAATCACTCACTTTTTCTCTAATTGTAGCAGCGTAGCGATTTCTCTAAAAAATGATTCCACAAGCCAGATTTACATCGTTTCAACATAAGTTAACTATTTTACTGCCTAAATATTTAATAGAATTGAAGTTGCAATAAGGTCCTAGATGACGGCCCAAATTCAGCAATTCTCCCTTATATCCAAAAAAATTCAGGAATGATGAAAGAAGAATATTCGAGATAGAAAATAATAATAAACTATATATAATTTCCTAGATTATATGTAGATAGATTTAAAAAGTAGATAGTTATTTTCTAGGGCTGTATCCATACTGTATCTGAGAATAATTACGTATAAATGTTGTATTTACAAATTGCAAAATCAAATTAGAGAAATTAAAACAGAATCAAATTAGATTTTAAAATATTGTTTATTTAATAATTGTTAAAATTAAATTTTACTGCCATGATTTACAAATGATATATTTTGATTAAGATGCACACAAAACGACAAAAAGAACAATTCACATAAAATTACACATAAAAACAGCTGCAGCTTTAAGAAACAATACACTATAGCGCTATTATCACAAAAGCTAAAATTCTTTCATTGAAAGTTTTTGCTCTATGAATTTTAGAGCCATAATTGAAAAAGGTGGAAACATACTTCGTTTTCTAACGTGTAAGCAAACCCAAAAAAATTCACAAAAGATCTCATGTAATGAATTGAAAGAATAGGCAAAATGTTGCCGTCGAAAATTGCAGATCTGAAATGCACAGAAAGTTCACCAGTTTGTTGGCTGTAATGCTTTTCGCTCCTGCAATTCTCTACGACATTTTCAGCAATATTCAATCTCGTTCAATACAACTGAACATTCGTTGCAAACTTGCACGCCTCTAGATTTTCATCACATCACATAGATTGGCGGACGTTTTACGTTGCACAAGAACTCACTATATTCTTTAAAGATAGCATAGCTGAAACCCCAATCTACAAAACTCTTGCAGAAAAAAGTTGGAAAAAGAAGCTGGTGATTCCAATCATTTTTACTTCTTCAAGACAAAAAGAAAAACAGCCAGGGCTAGCACCCAGATGGCCTAACACCTCCAGGAGCCCAACGGCCCTGGGGCCCACAGCTGCAAATACTCCAACCCCTCGTTTAGTCAAACACAAAGGAAAATTAAATTACATAACGGAAAAAGCCTCCAGCCAGAGACGCCAAAACCTGATAACGCCAAAATCCCTACGCGAAACAAGATGGCGAGGAAGTAATACCGTTGAAAAATTTTGATTTATAATTTAATAAAGTTGAAACATTATTGGAAAAGACGTCAAAAGTAAAGACAATTAATATTTAAGTAAATGATTAAGAAAAATTTAGGTATTTAATGAAACGGCTAAAAATTATCGTTTGAATTTCAAAAGTTGTCAAAGATGCCACAAGAGGTTAAATAAAATTTGGTGGCGAAGAATTAAATAAATTAAAAATACTGATAAAACCGAAAAATGATGTAGATGCAATTTTTGCAATCTAACACACATACAAGTTTTATTACATGTACGTGGGATGATGTATCTAAATATTGCGGCAACTGTGTTAGGACCAAATAAAATGTGTGCTGATATGATTGAACAGAGTTTGCTTTTGAATAAAATGAGATGACGAATTTTAGATTTGAAGGAATTTAAGTGATCTTCAACGTTTACATCTTGAGAAAAGAACAGCTGTTTTTTTAGAATTAACCACAATTTGATATTAAAATAATTTATTTGAATCCTGTTTTACTTATTTTGACCAGATTGCTTATTATTCGGCTGCAGAATTAAGTTTTATGTAACTTGTTCTCCTATTTTCAGTGTAATGAAGCATTTAATATGTTTCAAGCATTGGCTTGTGGGTTAAACAATAAAATTTCCTCCCCTTTCAATTTATATACTCAAGTTGCTGTTAGTTTACTGGTTTCTTATAATCATTCATTGAAAAAAAATCTAATTCCAAAACATTGCAAATATCTCTATTGAATGGTTCTTAAGAATGAATAGAGGAAAATTGTGTCTGATGAAAAATTTTACACACATTTGTATCACGTGCATAGAAAACGATCAGTTGTTTAGTATATATTTTTAAGTCACAATCAGAGATTTTCTCTTTGGACATAACGTAAGAAAATGCTTTCAATAGAAATTTAGAGGGTTCTCTAATGTAATATTTGTGATTTTGCAAACCCATCCTTAATTATTTCTTAAAATTAAAGGGAAATATATTTTGAAGAAAGGCATGCATATTTTCAAGATTTCTGTGACAATCTGGTAGAATTTTAAAAAAATGCTGAAAACATAGGGGTTTATATACCTTAAGACCGCATCATGTCTAAACTAGGCCCTGAGTGAAGTTGACTATTATTATGTAAAAATTGTATTAATGTTTTCGTTATTCATTAATAAAAAATGATTAAGATTAAAAAGATTTTTAAGATTAAATTTAAATTATTTAGATTTTTAATTAATTTCATATAGATTTTTAACTAATTAATTCTAACTGTAAAATTAATGATCTTGTGGAAATAAATGGGGTATTTTGCAATTTGGATTCTGATAAATGGCAATTTGATTAATTCATAAAGTATGGTAATAATATTTTATTGATAATTCAATGAAAGTAAAAACCACGAAATGAACTCTGATAGAATCGAATAATCCTTTACAACTTTGATTCATTAAAATAAAACAGAGAGAATCGAGAAATCTGTAGCACTTAATATATATTTAAGAAGAGCTCTTCAAAAACGTGTTGGGCACCAATAATTCTGAAAATGTAATAATCAGCTATATTGTTTTGTTTAACCTTCGAAGCAGTAATCTCTGCAATTATTAAACTTGACTTTAATCTACTTTAGAAAATGATACACATCTTCTCACAGTTTGTTTCTTTATAGGTGTGAGGAACATACTTAAAGACAACTATAAAGTTAAAGTGAAATTAAAGTATTTTAAGAATAATTGAAACAGCGAAATAGTACTGATATCCGTTTCCTTCTTTCAAATAAATGAAGCAATAAATAAAGATAAATACAATAATAATTTGTACATCAATATTATCATTTTTATATATTTTGCAGAGTAAATTCATAGACTAGTTCCTTTTTCAATCAATTTTGTTGAGAAGCAATTTCTTTCCCATCTTATTCATGTATTTTAGATTTATTTAACATTACAATTCACTTATATTGATTATTTATTGTTTAATTTAAATTATATCGGTACTAGTTGCTTGTTTGGAGAAAAAAGGAAATAACTGTTATTAAGGTCCTTAGCATTTTCCCACGGAAGCACCGTTGTGCTATCAGGGGCACGAAGCACTGACCATGATTGATTGCCATATGTCAAAGGTTTTTAATTCGCCAAATCATATAGACGTCGATAAAGTTTGCAATACTGCAACCATTCCAACGCTTGAACGCAAAGAACACTACTTAATGACTTAGCGCAAATGCGACTGTGCGCAAATTCCACATTCGAGGTGGAGATGGAGGTGTCATCTAAGGTGCCGTCCTCTTCATTTCACGGCGACTCTAAATTAAGAGGTCCGTTCCAAAATAGTCCTCGTGTTGTTTCAAAAACGTTACCTTAATATAACTAAACTAAAACCAAGTCCCAAAAGGCGCGTACATCTTCATCTCCCTTCAAATTATTGCTTTGTCTGTGTAGACGTTCTCATAAATTTTATATTAGTTACAGATTTGGAACTACATTGAATCCGTCCAAATACGGAAGGCATCAAAACTAGATCCTCGGTCAGCTCTTAGAAGGTTTAACTATTGTGAAGGTACAGCAGAAATCAGTTTCAATAAAAAAATTCGATTGGCAGATCACCTGTTTTTTCATACGCATCAGCAAGTTTCAGTTTCTATTGGTGAGCAAAAACAGTAATGTCTTTGGAACGGTTTGATGAGGTGCATACGTATTAAAGCCTTCAAATGCATATAAGCTAACACTTGGCCTGTTTCAAATGTTGGAAAATTTCAATTGAATTCTTTCGCATTTCACTTAAAAGGGATTCAAATCCTTGAACCTTGAGATTGTCAGCACTGATAAATTTTAAATTAAAAATATACACTAGAACGAGTAGTAACAAAACTAGACTGATAGCCATCATCCAGAATACAGCGTTATAATTCCTGTGTGACTAGTAATTAACACCTTTTCGGTATGTACATGAGTAACATTTAGTGCAAAAACGTTTACTTGATTTGCAGTTGTCACAGGAAGAAGTTGGACAGGGTTGAAGTTTTTACAAATTAAAGTATGGTGTTTCCTTTTGCAGTTGATACTGAAAGCTTTATCCTTTCTAGGACAACTTATGTTATGTCCTTTGTTGATGCACAAAAAGAAAACGGCCAGCAGTCATCTTTTTCTGAATACGAAAGTCAATGTCAGTGATATATTTGGATTCCTAGGACTAATGCTCAGAAACATTACAGATGGGACAAAATGTTGATGGGGTATTTTTCATTGGTTTATATTGAGTCTTAGAGTTAACATTAAATACTGCTGCAGATGGCAGGGCACAAAATTCTTCGTTTGCTTCGCCTCAATTTTTCAGAGTAGAAAGAACACCATCAACTTCTTCAGAGAGAAATTGTCGCAGTTTCGAAATCTAATTTTCTGATACTTTTTTTTTTCCTGTTTTGCATTAATAATCCACTGTCCAAGAACTTCATCAGGCAAAGCACGTAGAATTTTGGGAGTAAAATTTCAACCTGATGCGTTTATACACTATATGATCAAAAGTTTTCGGACACTTTCGTAATTTCCCATTTTTTAAACTTTCTCCAGAAGGGATGAATGAGCTGCCTATGAACTTCGATCATGTAAAGAATAGTCTTCAACTCATATTAAAGTGAAGATTCGGTCACAATTGCATTTAGGGGACACCCTTATCAAAAATTTATGAAGAATAAAACTCTTTTCTGCTCACTAAGCTTCACATAAAACTGATAATGATTTGCAGTTTTCATACCGATTTTGATTGATCTGCACATTGCGTACATCTATTTTCAGGAAGGTATCATGTATATTCTAGAAGATATAAATGTTTTCTAAAAAAATCCGAAATTTTTACGCATGTTTGTTGCTTATAATATGCAGAGTTTTAACACAAATTATACGACACCGAAAGAATACGTGACAATGTATTAGAGAAGCATTGTATTAAAATTTGAGGTAAATCCATTGAATAATAATAGAAATATGTAGTGCTTACTTTTTTACTGCGCTTGTGTGAAGTAAAGTACAATTTTTTTTTATATTTTGAAATATGAAACTCAGATATATAGGGAAACTTATATAAAAAATCCAGTTGAATACCAATAAAATTTACAAAAACATCAGCATTGCAAGGAGCAGAATTTCTGTTTCTCTCTAAGAGAAGCAAAATGATGATGGGTTTTCCACCAATTGATTTTTTAAAACCTGATTATTCGAATAATTTTATAAAGCTTTAATAATACCCTGGTATAATTAAAAATTAAATTACAGTTAGACTATTACTATTCGAAGATTCAAGTTAAAAAAATTTGAAATAAAAAATATATGTTACGTATAATTTAGTTGAAAATTCTGCAAGTTATAAGCAAAAACCATACGGAAAAATTTGGAATATTTAAAGCAAATCTTTATATCTTCCCACATATACTGTTGTTATATTCCGAATGACAGCTTTTACGAAAATTCATGTGATCAATATGCACAGCAAACATAACCGGTGGAGAAAGTTGCAAACCATTATGACCCTAGTAGCATGAACTCATCGTTTTTTGCCTGGCCTTTCATCGAATTCATCGGAAACTGATCCAGTATCTTCAAGACCATATCGTTTAGATCAGTATCCGAGAACCGGTTTCAGTTTTGGTCAATTTCATCGGAAAATGATATGTTTATGAGCAGTATTTCCGATGAAAATTTGCCGATCGGAAATTCACGGTATATAGATATCGTTCCGATATCGGATAATGCATGAAATCACTGTTAGTCGAATTTGATTGGTCAACGATCCTGTGATGTGTCGTTCGAGAGTATTTTCAACTTAAACTTCAATGGCTGCCACTACTCGACCTGGCTGCTAGATTTGACAATCTTTCATTTGGAAAAAATGTAAGTATCTATTTTATTCTTAATTATCTGTATTAATTTTATTACTTACGGTATGTTTAGTAAATAAATAAAATTATTATAACGCATTTTTGAAAGTTAGATATACTAAAGTTCCTATTCAGCAGCTACAGTAGGTATAACATTAACACAAAACCTATGATTGAATAATTATCATTCTCAGTGCAAAACAATATATTCATGCTAGAATAATTACTTACTCTCCGTGTATAAAGAAGTTTGCACACGCATGCATAAAAAAAGAATTCGTGGTAATTTTCGACAATGTAAACAATTGTTCTCGTACAATTTTCTCCTCTCCGCTCGAATGTAAACAAACGTTCTCGCAGTCTTATCCAGTTCATCTTTCTCTGCCAGTCAATTCCAGAAGTTTTCAGTGCCTATCAGTTGTGGGTAACAATATAATAACTGTTAATTTCTGTTTATCTTATAAATTAAGATTTTTTTTCCCCTCGAAATTGGCCATTTTCAATTTTTTCAAAATTCAGTTTTTCTAAGCAAGTTTTGTTGTTTTTCTAAGTTGTTTGGGGCAATTTATCTTCCAGCATTATGTGTATAACATTAAAACTGTTTTTAAAAGCTTCACCTTGTTCATACGAACAAGAATATATAACATATATGTGAAATTTTCTCTTACCCAAAAATTAAAGTATTTGTTCGTTCACATGCAACTTACAGAGAGATCATTCAACCAGATGAATAAATTTTGCTTTTTTCCATTTTCTTCTTATATACACACTGTTAGCTTC
>BGPR01000149.1:112934-250515 GCA_013235015.1 Araneus ventricosus
AATAGCCAACGGAAGCACATCGAACAAAATAGCCAACGGAAGCACATCGAACAAAATAGCCAACGGAAGCACATCGAACAAAATAGCCAGAGAAATTCAAACTCTTCTGCTTCACCATACACATATCAGGCTCGGCTGGATTAGAGCACACGTTGGGCACCCGGGAAATGAAATGGCTGACTACTTTGCCAAGACTATCATCACAACAGTAGGAGTCTCCATCCATCATGTCCCTCTTCCGAGATGCCGCGTGAAAAGTAAACTCATATTATGGACCATGAAGGAAAGGCAAGAGCAGTGGGTATATAATGGTGTAGGTAGGTTAACCTACGAAGTCCTTCCAAAGGTTTCCCTAAAACCAATAGGCTAGCCAAGAGAACTCACTATCTTCGTTTCAGGCCATGGTTCATTCCCTGTCTATTTGAAAAGAACAACAAAGCATCCGGAGGAGAATTGTTCATGCGGAAAATTAAGAAATCCGTTGCACTATGCAACAGAATGTTATCTCACCAAGTCCTTCCATTTCACGAAAACTACAGAAGTAAACAGGGTAGCCTGGATGAGAGCCGCTGCCAGGAACAAACTTTCTCGCAATAAGATAGTTCAGCTAGTGAGGTTCCTGGCCGTCAACGAAGCTCTTATTAAGTTAAGGTAAGCCTCCCATGTCTCCACTTATCGTCAAGCTAGACCTCTCAAGCCCGTCGCCCTTCTTTTCTTAAGTAACTGATTTACTGTGTGATCTACAGCGTGATGCAACATTTTTCTTTAAAGCACTATGAATTTTTCGTTTTGTAAGAGACTTTTGTTGAATGTTTTTTATTCCTTTCTTTTCTAGATCCAGTAAAAAAAATTTCTTTGCCATATTTATGTCATTATGTTTATCTTTTTATAAAAAATCTTTACTTTCCTTTTTTCTTTTGTTTTAATTTTTTCCCCATTTTCCAGCTTATATTTCATTGCTGTATGTTTTTTTATCGTGTGTTCTGCATATGTTTTCGTTCAGTGTTCGTTGGCACTGTATAGAGCCATTCTGTAATTTTTTTAGTGATCTTTAATAAAGGTGACGTCTTCATAACCATCCAACTGTTCAGTGGCCGTAATGGTTACCGGTACGGAGGAACGAGACGGTGTTCTAGTTCTAGTCACAGCTATGGTGTGTCCAACAGAGCCATGGCTGTCATTGCATCGAGTGTTATTTAAGATTTGGGTTTAATATTGGAATCAGACACTAGCCTGATCACAGTCAAAAATAAAATATCGAGGGAAAATGCAGAATTAAAGAAGAATTTATCTGAGAATCAAATAAAAATCGTTCCACTCTATCGAGCCTTTACTTTGATGGACGACGCGACAAAACGTTAACAATCGAAATACTCGAGAACAAGCAGTTCCGTTCCAAAGAACAATTGTAGAAGAGCATTACTCTATTGTGACGGAGCATGGTTCCACGTGCTTGTGGCACATTACATCTGAAAATAGATCTAGTTTTGATATATCCAACAGTATTTATGAATACGTAACCACTGCGTTATCGGATGATTTTATCAATCTTATTGTTCTAGGAGTGTTTAATGGTGTAATTCTCAGGCTTGAATTGAAACTTCAGAGACCAATACAATGGATTATCTGCATACTTCAATTCAACGAGTTACCATTACGACACCTAATTGTGTTCTTAGACGGCAAGTCTTCTGGTCCCTCGTCTCACACCGGATACATTGGATGAAACCTGAAAGGATGCGAGAAGCTGCCACTTGTTACTTTTAATAGTATTGAATGTGAAGTGCTAGGCATTGATCCCACCAACCTAAGCTGTAATCAGAACTACTAATTAAACATTTACACAGCCATTATTTCTGCCGTTTGTTCTTCAGATCTAGCGAAGCGTCAACGGCGCACGTTGAATTTGACCCTCTGGTTAACAACTGCAAATCGAATATTGAAGCATTATATATCAACATCAGACCCATAAAATGAGTTGATAACTTTCGTTGTATTCATTCCAAGAGTTTATGCACCCTAATGGTTCCGAATTAAAGCTCATCTATCCGTAAATGATGGTTCCAGACACTTGGGGCATTTCATCAGCTCATCTCGATACCTGCCTAAGAAGTATCGTGAAATAACTGAAACAGTTATTTCTCGCCAGGCTTACTTTGAGGTTCAAGAAAACATGCTTTTGGCTATGTTGACTGATGTGGTATGTCATATTATAACCCTTGTAGTTCAACGAATTATCAAGGCAAGGGAAATTGGAAAAGAAGGAAATTGAGTCCGTAGATTCGTTTTTACTGCTGTTGACTTTGGAGCTACAGACTACGTAGATCTCATTTTCTGGCAAGTTTGTTATGTCACACCACCTACAGTTCTCGGACAGAACAGTTGTCATGAACTTCCTAAGATGATACAGGATGTTGTGCCAATGGACGGCTGTGGCTTTTTCAATTTTTCTTCACACAGGCAAGCAGTTGAGAGAACTGTGAAACTCGTCACTGAAGCCTCCAGAAAGAGAGTTGGACCGCAGAACAGGGATGGACTTATCAGAGCTACACTAGAATCCACACATTTTTATGATGCACACATTTTAATGATGGGAGTTTGCAACTTTTCCACACTACCGCAACCTTTTTCGGCTCTCCATAATGTTTAGAAACTATATAGTTTTCTCCTTCTGTCTGCGCGCCTATCAGTTCTAGTCGTCTGCGCACTTGTCTATAGCTTCTAAAATCAGGTGCTCGAATCCCTCCTGAGTTTATTGTCCCCACCGAAGTTACCATACACAAATCACAGAAATGAGTTTCATTCAATAAAAATATTTTGTTAAATAATTAATTGAAAATAATGAAGATTAATTAATTACTTTTATAATAAATGAGAAACCGTTGACGTTCTACATTTGGCACAAATATGTTTCGGAGGATGAGAATGTGCATCTCGGAGAGTTTCTTCGAAATTTTAATTAATAAGATTAAAATCAAGCGAAATTTTGATGTTTTTCTTAATGACTAAAAAAATATCCTAGCCCACTATTGACTTCTACACCATTTCAAAATTCAAAAAATTATCTTCTCAATGATATCAATGAAGTTGCCTCGCATTTTTTTCTCTAATTTTCAAAGATTTTTAAAATTATGTTTTGGCATAATTTACAGTAATACCTTTCATTGTTGCAATGAAATTCAAACCGCTTTCATCGTTGAGACAAATATTTAATTGCGAGATTCTCTGCCATTGTACAAAACTGAGGTAGTATCCTAATACAACTTTATTTTTATATTTCACCAACATTTTTGTGGAATATGTGAACCATGCCCTCTGAGATATTACGTCTATTAGGAAATATATACACAAAGCTGAATGATTACGTTTGTTATGTTTTCATATTTTATCAGCATGTTAACATGCCGCTGTATATAAAATGTAAAATTCTATTTTAATGTTGAAATCAAACGTATATTTTGAGAGAGGAATAAGAAAGAGAAAATGGCGCCAATTAGATGTTGCATGACATGGACTGCTACTAGACACTATTAGGGAATTCGTGTAGACAATAGACAGAACAGCTGCAAGTCGACTGAAAGATCACAGGTTAAATATCTAAGACAATTTTAAGTTTAAAATTAATTTGTTAAGGAAATTGTGAATATCAAATTATGCATAAATATACAATTGAAATTATATCCTTCGCCGAAGGCAGCTTGTAGGAAATAAATCTGACCTCTCTCGTGTTGACAATAACCGCAAAGAAAGCACAAATCAGCGAAAATTCTTCAAAGTCCGCAAAAACGAAGAAATATAAGCGTGATCTGAATAAGGGGGAAAGGATGAGGAGAGAGAGATGTTAACCTCACCGTCCTTTTCCCCCATAAGATAGGGGTTGGGAAAAGTGGTAAAGGTGGGTTAGTAAGGACTTCAGAGAAAACGTGTATAAAAAACACTTAATGTACTGAAAAAAGCCTACAAATATCAATATTGAAAAAATTATAAACATTACTTCTTTATGCATCGAAACTCTAAATACTGATAACTTAGAATGTACTCCCTTTAAAATTTTTCCAAGCAAGTGGAAGTATTTCTTTCCCTGCTTTGCTCTGCTCTTTGAAAAGAGAAATGACCCGTTTTTCCTAATTATTTGTCATGAACTTAATCATCCCATATCGAGTCTGTGTGAATATAGAGGATTTAAAATTTTATCTCCTGGAGAAATTACCACGAGAAAACCTTGAGGCATCCTGTAGAGTCACTAGGTATATTATTTCTCCTTTTCTTAAAATGCTTGATCATTTTAAAGTTATTAAAATGTAAGGGAAGATAATATATTTAATTATCCATTATGAAAGACTGAAAATATATGATATTAGTGCTAAAGGATGAATACCAATAAATAATACAATTTTTACTTTCACATAGATTATTACCCACCTTTTCTAGGCCAACTAGAAGAACCTTGACATATAGTGGAAGAATTGCTAAAATAAATCTACAATTGCAATTGTGACACTAATTGAGAGATAAAAGAGATCAAGTTTTTTTGATTAAATATTTTTATCTACATATTTAAACTTTTACCTGCCAACTTTAAATTAATAATATTCTAGAATAATGAAATAAAAGAGATTGTTCTGATTCACACAACTAACACATAAAAACCAAACAAAAAATATACACATTAACCCTCCTGGCGGCAGGCATTCAAATTGCTAAGTTTAACGAAATCGTCAAGCCGAAAGAACAGCTCTTCTCTCTAAACTGTCAGGGTTTGGACAAAGGATTATATTCCCCCTTCTGAGGTCATTTGCGCGCCGTATGGGGGCTATTAAACCTGTCATCGGGCGGCAGTGACAGATGACTTCTGTTGAACTTTGATCTTTGTGAAAGAATCTATTGTGAAAAGACCTCTTTGTAAAGCCCCGGACCCACGATTAGATAAACCACAGATTTCGTCTGCGGTTCTCGTTACTTCCCGCCGTGGGAACAGGTAGGTTCGATGTCGCTCGGGGGCTTGTAAGAGCATCTGTGGTTTTCCAACTTCTGGCGGTAAACATCAAAGACCGAGATCGGACATACACGATCCGTTCAGGCTCGGACCCACGATCGGATAATACCCGAGCTACTCGCGTCGTAAAGGATTTGTGGTTAGTCTGAATTGGACCAGATGCAAAATTCCCACGACGCGTAACTTGGCAAATTTTCTTCCCTCCGTCTGGTCACTGAACCGCTTTTCATCGTGTTTAACTTCGCTCTGTTTCTCACCAAGCGCGCGCCTGGGGCCCCCCGAGAAGAAAAGGGCCCCGACGGTGTCATTTCAATTTTGAATAATATTTAATAGTAAGCATTTCATCGAATTTTATGAGCTCACTGTGCTCCAAAAAGGAAACAAAATTTCATAAGAATTCGAAATATTTTTGGATACTGAAGTTTAGTATTACATTTATAGCTTTATTAATTACAACGCAGGTCTTTTCGTTTGATTTGAAAATAATGTTTTCGAAATATGAAAAAAAAATTGCTTCTTTAAATTCATATTCAACAGAAAGTGTAAATGTGTTAGTCAGTGTTATATTCTCATTTGTTATATTTGCAAAGATTGTGACTACCAATTTATTTCCTTATATTTAATTCAATAAAAATAGGATATGGCGTACAAGAAATGAAATTTTTGTTATAACAATGCATCTGAAGCGTTGTTATTAAAGCATGCCCTGTTTAATATCCAACACAATTTTCATGTAAAAATAACAAGGAATTAATATTCTATTTAAATCTTATAATTCCAACAACTGACCGTTTTTTGAAGACAATATATTTTTAAATATTTATTATCTTAAAAAATATGTTCTTAAAATGAATTTCTGTATTTCTCGATTTCTTGCGTTTTCATTTTTGAAACTAAAATAAAAATGTTAATTATCTGTCTTGAAAAGAGAGTCAAGAATTATTGTTAAGTTCAATTCCCTGAATTTCTGCAATGGCTTATTTAATATTATTACGCCTCTTTCTATATATGAAACATGAAGTACTAAAGAACATTTGCACTTGACATTTAGTTTATAAGAAGTCATAATCGCTTTCTTTCGATGCAATGAGTATAAAATTTTTATAAATTTAAACTTTGTCGCTTTACAAGGTATTTAATAAACATGCAGCATTTCATCAAACTTAAAAAATAATTTGCCGTTTAGAATTAATATATAATTTTAATTCTAATCAAACTTATAATGGATTATTTAAAAAAAGCTATCTGGTTCTTTAACGTATAGTAAAATAATCCGAAAAAGTCTCAGAATGACTTTGATTTCTTATTAATCTTCAATTTAAAAATATGTTAATAAAAATGGCTTGGATCATTTTTTTTTCTTTGTTGCATGAATTCATGCCTCAAGAATTTTTTAAAACTTATAAAATGGCGAGACAAAACGGTTTATAACACTTTGCTTCTTCAATGAAAAGAGGCATAGATAGTATGCTGATTTGAAAATTTAATATTAAACATCAAATTTGTTTTTGCATTCCTACTTCATATTACTTCAGTATTTAGCATGAACATAATTCTTTTTAGTGCTTTATGCCTCACTAATGTTATTAGAAAATAATCGTGATGTGTTCAGTAGTAATACAGAAAGCAATTTTGGAAAGAAAAAGTTATTTGCAGCTTCCTTTTATTCGATAATAATTAAATTTTGATTTCCCATATGCAAATTTCGAAATCTTAATTATTATTAATTAAGATGTAAATTAAAGATACTGATTATAAAGTTACATAACGTAGCAATTATAAAATGAAAATTTATCAATAAAAATGTAGTTATCATCATTAAAAGTATGCATTCGAAACTGTTAAAAAACTACGACGCGAGAACAGAGCACAGATTACAGCAGGCCAAGGGAACCCGAACAACAAGGGGGAAGAGATCGCATCGCTTCGTTCTCGCGCCTTTGATGTTTCAGCTTTTTACCGCCGCCACGCGGGAAACCACAGATGCCCTTACAAGTCCCCGAGCGACTTCGAACCTACCTGTTCCCATGGCGGGAAGTAACGCACACCGCAGACGAAATCTGTGGTTTATCTGATCGTGGGTCCGGGGCTTTCGCGTGGCCTGTTGTAGTTTGTACTCTGTTCTCGCGTCGTAGTTTTTCAGCAGTCTCGAATGCATACTTTCAATGAAGATAACTACATTTTTATTGATAAATTTTCATTTTATAATTGCAACGTTATGTAACTTTATAATCAGTATATTTAATTTACATCTTAATTAATAATAATTAAGATTTCGAAATTTGCATATGGTAAATCAAAATTTAATTATTATTGAATAAAAGAAAGCTGCAAAAAACTTTTTTTTCCAAAATTGCTTTCTGTATTACTACTGAACACATCACGATTATTTTCTAATAACATTAGTGGGGCATAAAGTACTAAAAGGAATTATATTCATGCTAAATACTGAAGTAATATTAAGTGGGAATGCAAAAACAAATTTGATATTTAATATTAAATTTTCAAATCAGCATACTATCTATGCCTCTTTTCATTGAAGAAGCAAAGTGTTATAAACCGTTTTGTCTCGCCATTTTATAAGTTTTAAAAAATTCTTGAGGCATGAATTCATGCAACAAATAAAAAAAAATGCTCCGATCCATTTTTATCAGCATATTTTTAACTTGAAGATTAATAAGAATTCAAACTCATTCTGAGACTTTTTCAGATTATTTTACTATACGTTAAAGAACCAGATAGATTTTTTTAAAAATAAATACAAGCTTAAATACAAGCACATAAAACATCAACATGATGCTTTAAGAATTGATTAGAATTAAAATTATATATTAATTCTAAACGGTAAATTATTTTTTAAGTTTGATGAAATGCTGCATATTTATTAAATACCTTGTAAAGCGACAAAGCTTAAATTTATAAAAATTTTATACTCATTGCATCGAAAGAAAGCGATTATGACTTCTTATAAACTAAATGTCAAGTTCAAATGTTCTTTAGTTCGTCATGTTTCATATATACAGAGGCGTAATAATATTAAATAAGCCATTGCAGAAATTCAGGGAATTGAACTTAACAATAATTTTTGATTCTCTTTTCAAGACAGATAATTCATATTTTATTTTAGTTTCAAAAATGAAAACGCAAGAAATCGAGAAATACAGAAATTCATTTTAAGAACATATTTTTTAAGATAATAAATATTTAAAAATATATTGTCATCAAAAAAGGGTCAGTTGTTGGAATTATAAGATTTAAATAGACTATTAATTTCTTGTTATTTTTACATGAAAATTGTGTTGGATATTAAATAGGGCATGCTTTAATAGCAACGCTTCAGATGCATTGTTATAACAAAAAATTCATTTCTTGTACGCCATATCCTATTTTTATTGAATTAAATATAAGGAAATAAATTGGGTGTCACAATCTTTGCAAATATAACAAATGAGAATAGAACACTGACTAACACATTTACTCTTTCTGTTGAATATGAATTTAAAGAAGCAAATTGTTTTTCACATTTCGAAAACATTTTTTTCAAATCAAACGAAAAGACCTGCGTAGTAATTATTAAAGCTATAAATGTAACACTAAACTTCTGTACCAAAAACTATTTGGAATTTTTATGAAATTTTGTTTCCTTTTTGGAGCTCAGTGAGCTCATAAAATTCGTTGAAATGCTTACTATTAAATATTATTCAAAATTGAAATTATACCGTCGAGGCCCTTTTCTTCTCGGGGGGCCCCAGGCGCGCGCTTGGTGAGAAGCAGAGCGAAGGGAAACTCTCGTAAACTGCTGCTGACCTGTAGAGTGTTGAGAGGTTTGACGAAAAGCGGTTCACTGGCCAGACGGCGCGAAGAAAGTTTGCCAAGTTACGCGTCGTGGGAATGGCGCATCTGCTTCAATTCAGACTAACCACAAATCCCTTACGATGCGAGTAGCTCGGGGATTATCTGATCCTGGGTCCGAGCCTTAAGAAGACCCTTTTTGAGGTCGGAATGGGAACCGGGGAACGTTTTAAGAATTTTATCTTAAAACCCTACATAAACCTTAAGTTAGAAGGCTAATTCTTTAATTTTTTTTTTGATATGAGTCTTATTGTTACAAATTAAATCTGTAAGTTTCATGGGATTCTTTTGACTACATATTTGTAAAAATAATTTTATTCCGTCGATTACGAGATAACTATTTCTGGTGTTTATCTGCATGTGAATAAGACTTTTTTTATTAAATTTTTATAACTTAGTATTTGCAATCAAGGGTGGATCTAGGAATCCGTTAGGGGGGGGGGACTACTATGGAAAAAAATTCCGTGTTTTGAAATCTTAAAAATTAAGAATAACGTAATTAAAACAATTATTAACTTTAAATTAATTAATTAAGTTGTAATTGGTTAAATTTTAAATATTTAAATTTTATTTACTAAATATATACAGCATCGGATCCTGGAATTCGTGAAGGATACTGTGAAAAAATATTATTCATATTATTAACTTTTAAACTTTAAAAAAATGCTTTATAGTTAAATAAAATTGTTTTGTTTTAATTTTTTTAGTCAAAGAGTTTTGACCTCTTTACAAGATTGTCGTTTATAATCTACTTGACTTTTCCTTGCAAAATATATCAACCTAATCACACTTTCCCAATTCGCTAGACATATTTTGAACTATTTTTGTATCGATTTTGTCATAGATACAAAATACTATTTTTGCATCTATGACAAAATGTCAACTCTGACGAGGCGCGTTCATGTAAGTCAGAATCGATATTTTCTCTGAGCAACAAACATAGTTTTACCAATATCGTAATCGGTAAGATTTTTATTTGGAGAAGTTTTAACTAAATGTTAGTAATACATTTCTCAAAAATGCTGACTTAGGAAATTAAATTTAACGTTGTTTATTTACTGCTGAATCCAAATACCGTTGAAGCTCAAAATAAGATATTACATCGATTTTTTTTAAATTTGCTGACAGATCTGACCGTATATCCCCTACTCCACGTTTTGTATATATGCGATGTACGTCTAATAGGTTTTGATAAATCCGAAAAAATGTCCTGCTGGAATCTTTTATAATCATTAACTGCATTACAATTTTTAATTATATATTCGGCGTTCTGCATTTATTTTTATTATACCCCATTGCTTCCTAGTTATTCATAAAAATGTTATACATTTTATATCCTTTAGAAAAAAATAAATTTGTGTTGTATTTAAATCTTCCAATATTTTGTTTAATCGTCTTGTTTTATAATACCATTCTGTAGGTTTACCATAGATGCCCTTAGGTTATGCTCTTTTTTATAATTTTTCTATGGGATAAATTTACTTGCTGAGTTGTCATTAAATTAGTTTTATCTGTTCTTTTGTGCGTATTCATAAAAATAAGGAAGAAATTTATTTGATTTTATTATTCAAAAAATCCCAAGCTAGAATCTTATATAATGCTGAACTGCCATAAAATTCCCAATGATAATAAAATATTATGTTAAGAAAATATACGATTTTATATAATCAATGTTAATCTATTCAGAATGAAACAGCTCAACACGTTGGTTACATACATTTTGTGCATTATCCTTTCTAAATACACTAATAAATGAAAACAAGAAAAGTTTTCACTGAAAGGTATAAACGTACTCGCATGTTAAGCAAATCTTGTATATATGTATAGTATTTTATATTCAAAAATTAAGTTTAAAAAGCAATTTGAATTCTAAAGTCCTGAAATGAAAGTAATATATAAAAGAGAAAATTGTCAATTTTTTTAATTTTTAATTTTATATTTCTTTGGTTTTTTAATTTAGAAACATTTCTTAAATCAGAAAATTTTAAAATCTTATAGATCAGGCTAATAATAATATGTATATGTGTAAATTCAAGGTTTATAAGCATTAAATTTTTATGCTCGTTAATTGACATTCATTTTGGATACACATTTACTCTCTAAATCGAAACAGTAGCAACTGAGAGTGCGCTTTCGATTTTACTCCAGGGCCATGGGATATCTAGTCCTCATTTTACGCTGATAAACGAAATATGCGCTGAAAGATTAGATCTATTGAAGCTGACACTCCCCTGACCGCAGACACTCCCTCTCATTTTGTCGCCGCTTGACACTTGGGGGAAGAGAAAAACTAGTAGAAGGAAAATCTCGGGACTGACACTTATAAGGGACTTTTCTTTCCCGAGAGTCTCGGGTCTGCCGTTATGGGAGGAGAAAAGTTCGCAGTGATTTCTCGGGCCTGACCCCAGGAGGGTTAATACAAAAACCAGTAAAAATTATATTTATGCTTCAGACTATAAAATTGTAAAAGATACTAAGAAAATAAGAGAATTACAGAAATTAGAGAGCTCTCCGTTGCAACTATACTCTGTCGTAGCATAACTGGGCAAAATCACCTCACGAAAAAAGCCTTTTTGCTGCTGCTGTGCTGGGTAAGTGTTCTTGGCGTGATAAGAAGGAAATTTGAAAAGTTTGGTGAAAATGAACATTTTTTTTCTGCAGATCATTTCATGAACTGGTTTCGATGAGTTATATTCGAATATTTTTCAATTAGCTGTACGCCTTTGATTCAAAGGTTTACCTCTATTATATCATTCCATTCAACTGGCACACCATCGTCGTTCTGAAGAGGCCCATGAACAAAGGATCGTCGGTTTGAACAGCACATCAACAGCTTGTTATCTTTACAGAAATGGCCTTTAAAATTATTTCTTGCTTGTCATCTTTTGCAGATTTGTACTACATCATCCAACAGTTTTTTATGCCCGTCTACAAGTCTGAGAGGACTAGAACCGAATAATAAAAATTATCGGAACTCGAAACTTCCAGACGTTCAACCGTTAAGTTCGGTATTCAAAAAGCAATATGCACTACACAAAGGAAATACTTCCAGCCAGGTGATGCGTCGACAGTTAACAGACAAAAGTTTTCTCCTTTAAAAATGGCGAGCATATAGTTCCGTGAAATAAAAGTGATTTAAAATTTAATAAACATTGAAACATTAAAAGAAATAACATAAAAAGTTAAAGCAATTAATAATTAAGTTAAATACGACAAAAAGAAAAATGATAAATTCAGATATTTAATAAAACTATAAAAAACTGCTTTGAGAATTCAAAAGTTCCCACAAGATAAGAAAGAAACTTTGGTGGCGAGAATATAAATTATTTAAAAGTACTGGTAAAGCCGAAAAATGATGTAGTTGCATTTTTTGCAATCTAGCACAAGTATTCCTATCTCCCTCCACTTTGTGGGACCCAAATCTTTTGAAAGCACCTGAGTGAGCTTCCCCTTTCATAGACGGGGTTTCGGCGGGACCCCAAAGAGAGAGCGATTGAAATTTAGTTTGAATGCTCGCCTCGGAAGCCCGGGTTTTGATCATACAACTATGTAATATAAAACTATTTCTTAGTTTTTCTGAGAAACCTTGCCGGCGTTGATTTCAGTGTTATGAAAAAAAGCATGCTGTCTCCCAAAATTGATTGGAGCCATTTTAATTTTTAAGAATCTGAACAATAAGAGTTAAAAAATGTTCTTTCCTCGTATATAGAATTTACTGATTCCTTCTGAGACCTCTAGAAAATGTGACCATGGCACTTGCTATGCGTCTCCTTGTGCTAAATATATTTCTAAACGAATGTAAGACATTTTATTGAGTTTAGCAGCAGAATAGAGCATTGAAAAAATTTTATGTCTTTATTTTCTCACAAATGCTCCGGATTTTGAATAGCTACAGCAGTTGCAATACTTCTAGTTAAACAGGTTATGCTGTTAGTTTAGATTTTGTCAATAATATTTTACTGAACGTAATCTGTTTCTGGTAGTCTAAAACCCTTACGACTTTTCTGTTTGTTCATTCAGTGTGACGCAAATATCAAATATATACTCTTCAGTACAAAATTCCTAACATTCAATTTTATGTGTTTGTTGATAAAAATAGGCTACATATATTTCTCAATTTGAGACATTTCTATGTTGACTAAAATTATATGCAATAAGATAAAACTTTTTCGATTACTTTTCTAATTGAATCTCTTCAAAAGTTATGATAACGTACAGGTATTTGGGTAAGTAGGTGCCGATCTTACAAACTTCCCGAATTGATTCTGATTTAATCGTTTCAACTTTCATACTATTGCAATGAATCAAAATAATAATGATATATATAATATATAAGTGTCCTTAATCCTTTTAAGTGATGTATAAATCTTTTTGAAACTAATCTCTAGTTGTAGTATGAAAATTAATTTATAAATGTATGTTCACAGGTAGCCAGTAACCGTATTCGCAGGGGTATCCGGGTACCCTCTGTTAAAACTTAAGAAATAGTAATTAATTAATTTATTATGTAAATATAAATTTAAATTAAACAAATCTCGTTATATTAGGAAAATTGTAGTTGCAATGAGTTTAGTGTATTATGGCAATTTGCGGTAGAAAAATAATTTTTAACCTTATAATAATAAATTTAAGATATTGATAACTAACTAATAACCCGGCGTTGCTCGGGATCAACATTATTTTCATATGACTGCCTCCATTTTTTTCTACAAATATTATCAATAACTTTTCCCAACAAGCAAAAATCTTCTTTGAATAATTTCTTATAGAATTAAAATTTCATAATAGAATTTTTATTGCCTTATAACAGTATGGTTTGACTGAAAACGCGAGAAGCTTAGAAAAAGAAAATTTATTTTAAACTTTTAAAGAATAAACCGAATAATAGTAAGTAATTTATCTTCACGATGAACAATTCTAGTGCACAGAATTTTCCCGGCGTTGCTGATTAAATATTTAAACCTAAAAAATCCTAAGAACCAATAAAATATTAATAAAAATATATGTTGAAAAACATCAAAGGACAAAAAGAGAGATAAAATGCAAGAAAATAATTTTTTCCGATGTTTCCGAACATGAAAGCATTATATTTAGGCACTCGTTACGTGAATTAATGGCAAAAGAAAAATAAAACATTCAATTCCATCCTTTCCTTCCTTTAATAAGGCTCAAAAAGAAAAACATATAAAGAGAAATAAATCAATAAAATACAATTTCAATTACTCTTATTAAAGTGGTGATATTCTGGACTTTACAACGATATAAAAATTATGGTTCTCCAATGAAAATACATGCAGGAAATTTGCGAAAATAGGCAAAACGAGTTCGAATTTACTACTTAAAATCAATCAAAATCAATATAATTAGAATTAACCACATTTTCGGCGTTAGCTTCTTTTTGTGTTAGTCCATCAATGAGCTAAATTTGGTTTCGTTAAGTCAAACGGTCTTGGCGGGCATAGTAATAAATGAACATACCATACATACTCAAAAAATATTATCTTTTCTATATACTGATATAATTCATATTATGATTCATTAATTAAACATGGAAATACAGATTTACATAATTATATTTTTTTCATATTTTTCATTAAATTATTTTTTTCGTATTTTTGACAAAGATGATTTTAGTAGCAGGTTTTGAGTCTATATCTTTTTCTGACGTTACAATGTACAGTAGACTCTTAAAAAGAATAAAAATAAATTAAAATAGGTTAAAAGAATTAAAATAGGTTATTATATTATAATATTACGTGCGTTTTACCAATTCGTGTTAGGAAATTACGCAATGGTTATTTATTTCATTTTTTCCTCGTGCGTAAATGAATGAATTTATTGGTTGTTTCACTCGTGTGTTGTACAAGAAATCCCGTTATATGAATTTCGTAGTCGTAATGTTTTTATTGTATTATAGGAATGTGCTGTGGAATAATAATTTAACAGCTTAAAGAGTCGCTTTTTCCCCCTATCTAATAAGATGATCCATCCTGTTTTGGAAAGAGGCTTTCGTTTTCGTTTATCCGAGAAAGCACAGAATTCTTGAGATGCTTATGGATTTTACATAATTTTTGTGTCAAATTAAAATGTTAACTATTGTTTAAATTTTAGTCTATAAGCCTGAAAATGCGATAATTCGATACATGTTAATATCACGGGCGCGACCGATAAGGGGCTAAATTTATAATATTAAATTAAAATATTAATAATATAATTCTTGTTATTACGCATTAATTAAATATTGAAATATAACCATATATATAATTATGTTATTCATGTATAAATCCAGACTTGTTCGTAATGGAGACATTTTTATTTTACATTAATTCTGTGTTAAATTTTGTGAAATCTCTTCTAATAAATTTTTATTGCATATTTTTAATTGATTGAGTTAAATTTTCGCATTTTTGGTAGTAGTATCGCGAAAGGTACATCTATACATCACTGGATATAACAACTAATTGTCTTTCTAATGAAATTAGTTTTGAAAGGCAAACATTTTTAACTGAATTCTGAGTTTTTGAAAATGGTCAGTTTTTCCGAAAAATTTTAATAATTTAAACTAAAACTCCTACATTCGATATTTTAAATTTGTTACCATTTTAAAATTTTTACAATCAATAATTAGAACATTTCACCCTAATTTGGTTTAGGAATGGTATAAATAAAAATTTGCTTGCAAATGTTGTGTAAGAAGCATCTTTGGTGCCCTCCTGGTCTTTTACCGTTTCACATTTTCTATTTAGTTTCCCCTTTCTTCTCAACTGAATAGTAGTTTGAAGCAGAAGCAGCAAATTCCTGTTTCGCACACCGAATAGTATTATGTTTCTTTCGCATTTGACGTTCCTTAAGCCGTTTAGTTTCTGGAACACATAATCAACAAGAATATTTAGGCATTTATCTGAATTCAGAACCAACATGCTTAACCCGGGTTGGCAAAAGTCACGTCCTGTCCATTGAGCCATTTCTCAGCAATTGTTTCCACATCACTCTCTGAAGAGAATCTTGTTTCAGGTAAGTGTTTGGAACCCAAATTGTGTGCCAAATTTGGGCTATGAGGGGGTTGCTCCAGACTTCCCACTTTTACTCCCGTTTTGCGAGCAGTATGGCTATTGTCATGAAGGTGGATGACACCATCACTCAACATGGCAGGGCGTTTGCGTCGAATAACTTCACGATGGCAAAATGACTATCTCCTTTTTCCGAAACTGAAGGAACACTTATCTGGTTCTCTTAAGAGAGTGATGTGAAAACATTTGCCGAGAACTAGCTCAACGAACAGGACGTGATTTCTGCCAAGCCGGGTTAAGGGGACATACTACTCTTAATCCTCAAAAAAATGGGAGGGGGAACTGTAAACTCGACACATTATATCTCTGGAACAATAAATTTGAGAAACTGACTTTTTTCAAGAAAAATATGTTCTTTCTTTTTTATACACATTTTCAAACTCTTATATTGGTATGTATGTATTTGAGAGAGTAATGAATCATAAAATATTCGTGTAAACACAAAATGTTTTATTTCTAAGTAATCCAGACAGACAGTTTCAGAAATAAAAACCACAATTTATTTAAATTTAATTTCTATTTTTATACCAATTTTAAAAAAAATGTTAAAAATTGTTAAAATTTCAGGTTTTTTACCCCTCGCAAAATTTTTGGTGAGAAAATGTAAATAAATTTTGGTTCAAATTATAGAACCTAGCATTATACATATTCAGTAAAAGTTTTCTGAAAAAATATTTAATAGTTCTTCAGATATTGTGTGCGCGATATAAAAAAACACAAATTCTGAGATAAAGGGCTTTAAATTTATTTTTTACTGTAACTTAAAATATTTTATATTCCAGCACTTTTAAAGGGGTTCAGTGCTTTTCACATAAACAAGCAGAAATATTTAAGTAATTGAAAGAAAGTGGGAGATATATTCACAGTGCGAAAAAAAGATAACTCTCGAATAACACAATTTATTGATTATTGTTGGAGATAATCGGTCGTGCCGTAAGGGAAATGAAATCTCTGAATATTCCTGTGCCGCAAGGTGGACATTTCCATGACGTCATTTTCTGTATGATGTTGGCACATATAAAAGGCCTGCGGATTCTCTGTGTATATAGGAGGATGGTGATCGATGTGCAATGGATATGCAGTCGATTCGACCATGTAATCACTTGTGCTCATCATGTTGCTACTAGAACATAATGTTTTTGTATATAATAATTTAGTTATGTTTCTTTTAATGTTTATCGAGATGATAAAACCAACTCAAATAAATGCATCTTATTATTAAAAGGAAAATGGACTCTCTCGTCTTTATGCGTACTCTGTTGTTTCTCTGTTTTCCAACAATTATGCAGTTATTAAAATGCATTTATGGCTTAAAAAATCAAAGTTAAAAAATAACCAAATTGTTAAATCCTTCTGGTTTGTATGTTGAGCCTTCTTTTCTAGAAATGGTTTTATGTATAAATGTTTTGGCAGTTCCCTTTGAAACGGCTTGTTGATATTTGCATCAAGACATTTCACCAGCTTGGCAGAAGATATGTAGAGATTTGTAATAAGTTGATCATTATGAAAAATAATTGCCCTTATGGCATTCCTCTGACAGAATTTGAGTTTTGTCAAATAGCATTGACAAAGTAAATAGGTTAAACGGTTGATGATGTTATACGTTAGCTGCCCTTTTCTCTGAGCCAACAATTTGGAGTTTCTCTTTGATACTTTGCTTTAAAAGAACTAAAAGTGCTTAAGTTTACTGTAGGTGACAGAAGAACTAAAATTGGAACACCCACTCACTTTTCCCCCCAATATTTACCAAAACATACTTCGCAACATAGATTGTTTTACAGAAATGAAAACAAAGCTGTTTTATTACAGATTATATTTCTTCAAATGTGCTGGTAAAAGGCATAGACGAGGATTCTAAACTAATTTTTTACCACTTGTCCGGAAATGTTCTGGATTAGATGACACATCTGGATTTGAAGACAACGATAATTTATCCAAAGTCAGTTATACAAACAACACAACAAGTTACAATATCAAATTTATCAGTCAGTCGACTAGATCGAAAAACGGGGATTGGCACTTTTCAACGTTTACGTTGAACAGCTGATACATTTTCCTTCATAATTTTCATAATTTGGGGAATTTTTTAACACGGATTGTGTTTTAAAATTTCCAGAAAAGACTGGTGAATAATGTATATTTTTCAATCGAAAATGTTCGGGGCTTAACAATCGTATGTCCCCTTCTACAAGTTGTTCCTGCTTTCAGATAAATGCCTAAATAGACTTGGTGATTATGTCGTAAAGTAATAGGCAAGTTTGCCTCTTAATTCCTTTTTCTACTTTTTTCTAATGCTAATAAATAATTTTATTAGCATTGTAAAATTTATAGATCCATCCTATTATTATCATTTCCCATGCTCATTTTCATACTTCGGCTATTTTACCGCGTTCTTGTTCTTTAACAGTTTTACAAATTGTGTTTGTAATCCATCTCATACAGTATACCTCAAAGCTCCTGACCTTGCATTGTATCCCTCATGTTACCATGCCCTTGTTTTCAGTATAGTTGCTTGGAGGTCTCAGCAAGCTTCCACTTATCGATTCAAACCGTTTATAGAGAGTCATAAAGACTCTATCCACAGGGACAGGAGCTGTTGTTACTTTATTTATCATGAAGCTTTCTAAGACGATAAATATCATTTGAATCATTCACCGGAAAAAATCATGTTTCGTATGGAAAATGTTTGATTCACAATATAATGAAAATAAATGTTTTCTCAAATTTTTTTTTATTCAGTGGAAGGTGAAACAAGCATAAAATGTTACATTATTCTTCAAACTTCTAAGATTATTTTGAAGATTAGAGAAAAAATTACTTGTGGGTTTTTATTTTTTACCTGTTGATGCATATCTAAATTCGCCGCGATCAGTTACACATATCCTCACACATCCTCAGTCACACACCCACGGTTATTCACACATTTCCCCAATCATTCACACACACAAGCACACATTCACAGTCATGCACACACTTCTAGAGTGATTCACACATTTTCCACAGTTATCTACTCCTACGGTCAGCCATATTTCAATAAAATGTTTTTTCCTTAAATTTCTGTGTCTTGTGATGAAACTTTTTTTCTTTAGATTGTATTTATATATAAACTATTGTATTTTTAAATAAGCTCATTTGAAATATAGATGAGAAAGAGTGAACAAACTATATGAAAAATTTAGATTACTTATGGATAATAAAATTACAGACGGATCCCTTGAGAAATTTTATAAGAATCCTGAGGAACCTACAAGTTTTAGGGGACTAAACACTATGCACACAGCGTTAGGAAGTAAAGTGGAGATTAAAGATGTAAAGCAATGATTAGAAAGTAAAGATTCTTACACACTACATGCATCCTCAAGACGAAACTTTAAACAAAACCGAGTCATAGTAGGCGGAGTATATGAACAATTTCAGGCTGATTTCTTGGATATGCAGTTTCTAAGTAAATTAATAATTGATATAGATATTTATTGACAAGTATATAGACGTATTTTCAAAATATTCTTGGGCAATCCCCTTGAAGGCTAAAACAAGCCAAAGTATTTTAATTGGTCTTTAGAAAATATTCAATGGACGTAAACTGCAGTTACTACAAACGAATAAAAGGAACGGAATTCAAAAATAGGTTAGTTCAAAATTATCTAACGAAAATGAATGTATACTTTCTTGCAAAGAATAATGAAACTAAGGCCAGTATATGTGGAGCGTTTTCATAGAACCCTAATTTACAAAATGACTAGATATTTTACAGAATATAGCATTAAAAGTACATTGATCTAATTGGAAAATTAATATCAAGTTATAATCATACGTTGCATAGAAATATTAAAATGGATCCCCCATCTGCTAATCTTGATATTGAAGCTCAAGTCTGGACGAATTTAAACGGCAATCTTTTTGACCGGAAATTGGAAAAACCTTCATTTAAAGTAGACGACATGGTTTTTATTAGTAAACGGAAAGAAAGATTTGAGAAAGGATACGGAAATAATTTGTCTAGAGAAATATTTACTGTTCACAAGGTTCTCCCTAGAATTCACGTTGTTTTCAAACTTTGTAGAGATTTCAATAATGGGGTAATCGCAGGCAGATTTTACGAAAAAGAAATTCAAAAAGTTAAGGATTCCGGTAAAGTTTTATTGCTCAACTCACTTCACCTATATCCTTAAAAGGAAAATGGAAAGTGGGATTACGTGAAATAATATATCCCCACACTTGGTATAGCGTTAACGTAAAGAACAACATTTACGGATTTGGCTTGTGGGATGAAAAATTAATAACAAGAAAGGTACCGCCAGGATCATATGAAACCGTCCCTCAAATATTAAAGCAATGAAAAAGAATGTACTTTAATGCTAATTACTGAAGTATTATAAAGTACCAATGCAAAAAACTTATTTTTAATATTATAAATTCAGATCAACATGTTATATAACGTAACATAACATATATAACATGTTGATACATAACGTATGTTTGTTTTCATCGAATAACATATAAACCTTTTGAAGAAACAATTTGTTATTTACCGTTTCGTCTCTAAATTTATCATTTTTTTTAAAAAAATTGAAGCATGAATTCATGTACTGTAGTGTATTTCAGGATGAATTAACAGACTTTTTATAAAAAAGCACTTTTATTTTAATATAAATTTTCACCATAATACCGTTCATTCGTTGGATTATCAACATGAGTCGTTACATTTTGGTATCTCTTTCTAACAACTCATTTTTAAATCTTATAATATCTAACATCTTTTTCGTGCGTTGCTAGGCAACGCTCGTAAGACAAATATTGTATTGCCACACTACATTTTAAAGAGAAAACTTTAGAAATAACAAAATATTTTGTAACGAATATCACAACCTCTCGCCCCCTCCAAAAAACTTTAATTGAAAAACTTTTAAATTAAAGTTGATTAAAATTTCTCTTTGTGGCAATTATTCATATATCTTCAAGACAATTTAAAAGAGAATAATATTTGTCTTTTAACAAAACATTTTCATATGCATAATATAAGTAATACAGTAAAACATCAAATATACAAACAAATAAGAATAAAGCGTATAAACAAAATATATGAATTTCAAAACAGATAAGAAAAAAGTTGCTAATCAGGCCAAGGTGTGCGGCTTAATGCATCTACATTTTTATGGTTTTTTCCACTTCGATGAACTACTGTGTAGTTATAAGGCTGTAATGCCAGTGCCCATCTCATAAGTCGTGGATTTCGACTCACATTATTTTTAAGCCAAACTAAGGGGTTATGGTCCGTCATGATGAGGAATTTTGTATGCCCGTCTAAATAACATTGCAGTTTCTTTACAGCAAATATTATGGCGGCGCATTCTCTTTCTGTAGTAGAATACTTTTTTTCAGTTTCTGAAAACTTTTTGCTAAGGTATAATACAGGATGTTCTTTGTCATTATCATCCTTTTGAGCTAAAATTACACCCATACCAGAGTTTGAAGCATCAGTTTGTAGTATAAGCTCTTTATTGAAATCAGGTGCGTATAGAATAGGCTGTTGCGACAATTTGTCCTTTAATTCTTTAAAGGCTCTTGTGCATTCTTTTGTCCAATTTATCTTTCCTTGCCTTAGCTTCCCTTTCAAAGTTTCTGTTAAAGGTGCAACTATAGAAGAGAACATAGGAATATAATGATTATAGTATCCTGCTAATCCTAGAAATGCCCATTGACTCTTTGTAGTCGATACGGGAAAATCTAGGACTGCTTTTACTTTTACTTCATTAGGTGTTCTTATACCACGACCTACAATGTGTCCTAAGTACTTGACTCTATCTTGAGCAAATTTGCACTTTATTGGTTTAATGGTTAAACCAGCATCCTTTATTTTTGACATGATAGCATTCAGATGACTAAGATGTTCTTCCCACGAGTTTGAGTATATTGCGACATCATCTAAGTAAGGTACTGCAAAGTGATCGAATCCATGAAGAATGTCAGCCATCATTTTACTAAATGTAAATGGTGCATTTTTAAGGCCAAAAGGCATACGTAGCGGTCTAAATGTTCCAAAACTTGTTACAAAAGTGGCTATTCTTTGAGCATTAGGTGTTAACGGTATTTGCCAGTATCCTTTTGTTAAATCTAAAACTGATATGTATTTTACGGCTGCTACGGTTTCCACTCTTTGTTCTATATTTGGTAATGGGAAGAATTGTGTTTTCGTTATCTTATTCAACTTCCTATAATCAATGCAAGGTCTAGGATCTTTTCCGGCTACTTCAACTAAAATCATGTGAGAAGTGTAATCCGAATCTCCTAATTCAATTATTTTATGTTTCAACATTTTATCAATTTCTGTTTTTAGTATTTCAGTTCGTCTAGGTGAAATTCTGTAGGGTTTACATTGAATCGGTGTATTTTCTATCAGTTGAATATCATGCATTACTAAGTGCGTTTTGCCAGGTTTAATAGAGAATATCTTTGAGAATTTCAATAGCAGGTCATGCAGTTCTTGAATTTGTTGTTCATTTAGTTTATCATTTAAGGAACTGCTTTCTTTAATTTCATCAAAATCGAACAAGGTTGGTTCAGAGTCAATTGCTGGAAAGTTCTCATCCATATCTTCAATATCAGATTTATCTTCTGTAATCATTAAGTTCAACAATTCTGCTCGCTTATGATAAGCTTTTAACATGTTAACATGGTAAACTTGGTTATGTTTTTTTTCTTCAAAACTCTAATTTCTTCTCGATCTTCCCAGGACCTTTCCATTCAACTGCCAATTTGTTGGGCTTACTCGTCGATACAACCAATACTAAATCTCTTTCAGAGAATTCTCTTTTGATAGCCTTTCGATCGTACCAGACTTTCCTTTTAGTTTGCATTTCCAGCATTTTATCCAAAGCTAGCTCTTTACATCATTTTAACCGATTTATCAATTGAAAAACGTATTGAACAACATTATTTCCTTCATCTTCAGGATTCATCCACTGTTCATATAATAACGTTACAGGTGTTCTAATATTGCGACCATAAACTAATTCTGAAGGTGTAAATCCAGTGCTTTCGTGTCTAATAGTTCTTAGAGCAAATAGAACTGCGGGAATTTGCCTTTCCCATTCGGGGGCCGCTTCAATGCATAAGACTTTCAAAATTCTTTTAATAGTTCGATGAAATCTTTCAACGGGAATACTTTGAGGGTGGTATACTGAACTTCTAGTTACTTTTATTCCAAATTTTTCAGCAAATTCAATGGCTAGATTGCTCATAAATGAAGTACCTTGATCCGTTTGCATTTCTTTCGGGAAACCCATTCTACTGAATATTTGTATCATGGCTTCAATTACTGACGTTGATCCAATATTAGGAACAGGTACAGCATCAGGATATTTTGAAGCTAAACAAATGGCTGTAATGAAATATCTATTTCCATTGGGAGTTGTTGGTAGAGGACCGCATGCGTCAAAGCTTATTTTTGAAAATACCTCAGAAATTATGGGTACTAAAGTCAAAGGAGCTTTTGTTTTGTCATTAGATTTTCCGACTCTTTGACATGAATCACACGTTTAAACATATTCTTCGATTTCTTTATAACAAATAGGCCAATAAAAGTATCTTGCTAATCTATCTTTAGTTTTAACAATGCCTAAATGTCCGGAAGTACTATCATGACATAATGACTTGATTTGATCTCTATATTTTTCTGGTACAACAATTAGTTCTCTTTCGATCTCATTTTTGTCGATTTTCCTTTTCACCAACATTCCGTTTTCTTTTATTTTGAAATCATTTGGTTTGCTAGAATTTTCAGTTTTGGCTTCATTAAGCAATGGAGCTAAATCTCTTCTTTGATGTTGAGATTCAATAAATTCTTTAGAATCAACTTCAACTAATTGCTTAATTTCCTTAAATTCTTCATCAGCTTGTGGCAAAATCTCTTCGTCAATTTCAAAATGAGTAATTTCTTCTGGTTGCTGCATTTCGGCTTCTTTGTTTTGATCCTCTTCAGTAGATCTTTTTGTTTGAGATCGTGTCGTAACAGCATTTATCTTCTCTAATTTAAGGAATGGTTTATCTTTAAATAAATTAGCAGTTTTGTTACCCAGTACATATCTGCCAGGGTCATTTGTAACAACAGCTGCCTTTGTTTTTATATGACCAAGTTCACATTTTATTTCAACCTCCGCTAAAGGTAGGCACACCAAATGGTCATTTAACAAATATTTTACCCAAACATGTTCTCCAGTCATTTTTGCATAATCTACAAATTTTTGAGAAATAACATCCACTGTTGCTCCAGTGTCTCCAAGTCATTATTTGAAGATACACAATTCATTTTTTCATTCGATTTTAAGTGAGGGCATTGCGGTTTAAAATGTGAATATGATCCACACTCGAAACAACGTGGTCGATATCTTTCGTCAAAAGAATGATCATGATTCTTATTTGGAAATCGATCTCTCTGTTGAGCGTCTTCTCTTTGACGATGATCTTTTTGGTGTCAATAATCATTCCATTTATCAGAGTGTTTTGAATAGTGTGAATGCTCTATCTTTTTCGAAAAAGTTTCATAAATAGGTTTAAATTGCCCTTTATTAGTTTTCTCAGTTAGAGTGGCAAAGAGTTTCGATTTTATCGTTTTCCTCACATCTACAAAATCTTCAATTTTCTTAACCATCTCAGTGGGTGAAATGATGGTGGTCCACTCATCCATAAAATGCTCTTTAAACTCCATAGAAGTCCGCTTCTTAATTTGATCAACCAACATGAGATCTTTTAACTGTTCAAAGGTTTTTACATTTAACCTATTCAACCACCCTTCTAAGTAGTCATAAGTCATAATAAAAATCATACCAAGTACTTTCAGAAGCCTTTTGGTGTTTATTAAATAGTTGTCTGAATTTTTCAGCACTCAATTTAAATCTTTGTAGCAGTAAAGCTTTTACATACGCAAACTTCTTCGCGTCCTCCTCTGGTTCTCTAGCAATAAGTTGAACAATATCAGGAGGTAGCAATGAAATAAGTTGAGTCACTTGATTTTCAGCAGGTATGTTCATAATTTTATCTTGACGCTCAAATAACACCAGAAATAAGCTTACGTCATCTTCTTTAGGATTAAAACGTGGTATTACATCGTGCATTCTGATTTTAGCAGGTTGATCAGGTATATGCCTAGATTCAACGGGCTGTGCCCTTCCACCTCTGATTTCCAATTCAAGTTTTTGTAATTTAAAAGTTCTGACTCGCTTACGTTCTTCCCGCTCTTCTCTTTCACGTTCTATTTCTCTATCCCGCTCTTGCTTTTCACGTTCTATTTCTCTATCCCGCTCTTGCTTTTCACGTTCCATTTCTCTCTCCTGCTCTTCTTTTTTCCCGCTCTTCCTTAATGGAACCAAGTAATTCTCGCGCAAATTCCTCATCATAACTGGGACTTTCAGTAATCAATTTATGCAACTGTTTAACTTTAAGTTCTTTTTTTACTGTTAAACCCAATTCTTCTGCCAATACCACTAAATCCTCTTTCTTACTCCTAGCTAAGTATGCCATGTTGAATAAATTGCCTTCAATGGACTGTAAAATATAAATCAATCTAACAAAATGTAATTATATCAATCAATATAGTTATAATAACTTACCTATAACTTCTTTCAGCAATATCTTCTTCAATAAGCAAAACACAATGATACTGATATGCAAGTGAAAACTAAAATAACTCAAAATAACTTAAAAGTAAGTCATATATCAATTATTAAAAAAATACAAACATAAATAACTCAAAAAGATTTCATATAATGCACTTTTCAAAATTGAAGAAAATCAATAATTCAACCGTTGTCAACTTCAAAATTCATTTTAACCAATCTTTGCCAGTTTGGCGATATATTTAAATTACACTCGTCAGTTTGACGCTATATCTATATATCAACGCACCTAGTTGGCGACGTCACGATCTATTCACACGCCTGGTTGGCGAGAATTATTAAATGATGCTTGTCAGTTGAATAATATCACGTCTGGTTGACGTTTTTATTTGCTTCCTCACGCCTTGTTGGCGAAATTATAAAAACATAAGTTACCAGTTTGGAACACAAGAGAGACTTTTCTTATTTTAAACGACGGGATGGCTTGCTAATATCAGCTATAACGGTATAGTTAAAAATATGTATTTCAAAATAAATTAATATAAATAACAATAAAACATGATAATTAACTTTTAAATTTCACCTTTCATAAAATAGTAATTATAACTTTAAGCCTAACGGTTTTGGCGACGAATACTTTGGCTTACCAGTTTGTACCATGATCAAATATGTAACATAAATGAGATAATGAAAATCAATAAATATATGATAAGAAGTTCAAACTGTTCACCAAATAGTAGCTGCAAACTTATTCTCCAGTTCCTTGCTTGAGCGCAATTCAATTATCACAGTGGCATTATAATTATCTGCATCTAAAATGGCGGTTGTTTGAAAACACCTCAATATTTAGTTATGGCTTTCTCCAGAAAATAAAATTGCTCCGGCAACGGGCACAGGAAAAACATCAGAATACGAGTAAATTGCATGAAGAACTTCAATTCATTATCGACATGAAAACCTCTTTAAACACTTCAGCAGTTAAATTGGCAATGGAGACCAGCTTTTCGAATTTGTGAAAAACGCTCCAACTTACCAAAGATCTCGGTGGAACCTCGAATTAAAAGTCTGTAGTGTATTTCAGGATAAATTAACAGACTTTTTATAAAAAAGCACTTTTATTTTAATATAAATTTTCACCATAATACCGTTCATTCGTTGGACTATCAACATGAGTCGTTGCATTTTGGTACTCTCTCTAACAACTCATTTTTAAATCTTATAATATCTAACATCTTTTTCGTGCGTTGCTAGGCAACGCTCGTAAGACAAATATTGTATTGCCACACTACATTTTAAAGAGAAAACTTTAGAAATAACAAAATATTTTGTAACGAATATCAGAGTACGAAAGAAAAATGTTGCAAAATATTTTTATTCGACGTAATTTTAACCCTCCTGGAGTCAGGCCCAAGAAATCCTTTCGAACTTTTTTCCTCCAATACCGGCAGACCCGATACTGTCCGAGCCCGTGCGCGAAACAAACAGGTTTTTATTCTCTTCGCTTTCCAGGCCTGAACGTTCAGGAATCGAGACTGCTGTGACGTCACAGCGTGAAGTCTCTTTGTTTGTGTTTTGGTGTCGGTTGTGTATATTAGTGTGAGTTTTTGTAGGGAATATTCTTGGATTTCAATGGATTAACTAATAATGAGGTAAGTTTTTCGCTTTTTGTTATTTTTATACAAGAAATATACGTTGATGTTAAATTTGATTGCATATATTGCACATTTAGAATGTTTATTGAAGTGGTGACAAGTCTCTTTTCTTTTTGAGGCTTTAATTTTAGTATCTCAACATTATCGTTTATTTCATAGTCATATTTTTGTCAATCATTTATGCGAGTCTGAGTACTAGAGCCTAAACATTTCATTCGTTTCTTTAGAATTTTAGCCTAGAATTATGGGTTCAAATTAGTGTTAGTGTCGGTCAGCGGTTTATGCCTAAAGTAGGGAAGAACTCAACTCTCTTACCGAAGGATCGCTTTTCCCCTCGTATGTACTCGCGTTGCAAAACGAAATTTTACGGCTCATAATTACCGTACTTTTGAAACACAAATAAATTACATCAAACACAAAAATTTCATTTTAATTATCAAGATTATTATTAGATGAAAGAGGAAATTCATAAATAATTATTTCAGTTATACTGATAGTGTAAAGTAGCAGGCATCCGATTGGAAATGTTTTTAATCCTTACGTTATAGATTTTTTTCCATTCCGTTTAACTCAGTGTTTCCCAAACTTTTTTGTGCAATGCCCTACCTAAGCCTTTCTTAAATTCTTATGATCCTTATGTAACATATAGATATTTTTAATTTTCAAAAATTGACTTGAGAACTAAAGAAACTTAATTCATAGCTTTTAGGAAGAAATCATGAGGAAATTGTTTAGAAACAAATTAAGTAATTTTTCAAGACATAAAATGGAGAATTGAAATTAAAGTTCTAAATAGTTTAATGAAATGTTTTATGTATTAATTTAATAATTAGTAATTATTTATAATTTAAATTTAGTGAGATCCTTGCACTTGATACTTGCTGCAGAGAGATTTTAAGTTAGGTTCCAATTTAGTTAGTTTTAGTCTTAAATCTTCCAGCTGTGTTATATACATCCGATTTGGGTTTTCCCCATTTTAAAATTGCCCCTCCTAACAATTAAATTTCCTCCTGTGGAACCTGTGCCCCACATTGTGAAACATTGGTTTAATTATTATGGGCAAAGGAAAAAATGTAGCGTCACTGGTTGAAATTCTAATTACAACAATACAGACAATTATGTCTCGTCGCCCGCTTTTCCGAAGGATGCAACGACAAAAAGTCAGTGGACATATGTGTGCCGTTTTAAATATGCTCGAAATATCAAGGTGGTAGCAAAATTATTTTGCTTATTAGCATTTCTGCAGCAGCAGAAAGCTATTAGTGTTTACTATGTTACATTAATGATTTAAAAATAAAAATTTGTGTGTGAAATCATTCATTTGTTATTTTTTATAGAAAGTGAAGTAGTAGATAACGGGAAAAGTATCCACTCAGTTTAAACGTAAATGTGCTATCACTTTTTTTAATAGAGGTATTGGTCACGTTATTGAAATTTAATAAATTGAGTAATCTTGCTATTTTACAAGACGTAAAGGAAAGGGAGAGCTTACGTGCACAGTGCTTTTTGAGCTTGCTATTTAGTAGAGGTTAAGCTTTCCTTAAAATGCTTCCTTTTTGTTTTATCATTTCTTTACTGAAATTTTTGTATGATGAAGTCAAGAACAATCAACGTAAGAAATGAGAGTACTACTTTAAGTGATCAATAATTAATCCCAAATCATTTTTTATGATCCTTTATTTTTAATTATAAGACATTACATTTACTAAGAGGATTGTTCAATGTTTTACATTTTGTAAAAAAAGTTAAGTTTAAGGCGATCTCTTCAGTTTTGACTCAGTCTGCGAGATCTTAACATATTAAGAACCGTTCTTTGCCTTACTATAAGAATCATGCAAAATGTTAATTGAATTGTTTTACGCTTTTTAGATGCAGACTTATCAACAGTCTACGCCAACTTATTTGCTGGAATTGTTCTACAAATAAATTGTAAAACAATCACAGAAGTGGAGGCCAACAGAAGCTATAAAGTTGTTCCATAAGATGCTAATCTTGGCGATAACTTTGACGACTATTTGGGTGACTTGGCGGCGAAGTTGGCGACGAAAGGAATTTTCTAGAAGGACATAGAACTTTCAACCTATTTCTGCTGGCTTCATGAACTTTCTGGAGATTACGTCACTTCCTACGTAATGAAGTCACTTCCTGTTGAGAAAGTATAAAAGCAAGCTCTAAACACTGTCCAATAAATTGAAGTCTGTGCTTTTGTTTTCTTAAATACTTAAAATAAATTCACTGCATATTATGCATATTAATAAAGAAAATTAAATTACTAAGAAATGATAAATTTTAGTAATTATAACATTACTTAATAAATTTAACAATTTATAAAATATGACTCAATGAGTTTTTGCATTTATTTTTATAGGTCATTTTTCACTCTCCCTCAGGCATTTGTATATTTACAAACATTCTGCTTTTTTCAAAATCGTAGTGATGTTGAGAATAGTAAAATTTTACCGGTTGAAAAGCAAAAATAAATAAATATTAATGCGATTGGCATTATAAATGGACATACCGTATCTCAAGTTTTACCAGATAAATTGTAATAAAACCAGAGTTATTCTGGTAAATTTATCAAATTAAATAGTCTAAATTACCATCTTATTTGGTAGTATTACCTTTGTGTACGGTAATAATACCTTTGTGAACTGTAATAATACCTTTGTGTACGGTAATAATACCAAATTCCACATCGAACAGCGTGGTAAATAAACGATATTTTTCTGGTTATTTTACCATAAAGTCATTACTAAACTGCTACGGTAAAAAATACGTACTTTCTGGTGTTCCATATGAACCAGACAATACGGTAAATTTTACTATATTCTGGTAGTTTGACCAGAAATTTTTTCAATGTACCACAATTGGGTACATGCGCGTTGAATCTGCTCAGAGGAAATATACCTCTCACAAACAAACCAGATAAAACCATTAACTCCTTATGAAAACAATTTAAGGAAACTTTCGTATGAAAGATGCCGTTGTGTAGGAAGAGACTACTATTTTCTCAAGAGTGCTGAAGGATTTTCATCAATTCTATTACCAGATGAGACATCAGCTATCAGTTCTCTTAAAAATGGTATAAAGTAAGAAAATGATATTAGTGCCCGAAGATAAGGCTGAATTAGTGGACTATTTATCAGACTTATACTCCCAAATGGAACAAATTCTACGGAGGAAGGACTTGTTTGAAAATGAGAAAGCGATTCGGTATTTACAAGTTCTTCAAAAGTTTGTCAAAATTCAACACCCTGAAGAGGAAAAGACAGAAACAAATAAAAACCAAGAAACAGTAACTCGTGAAAATCAAGAGTCTAAAAATGTGTCAGAAGAAGAAGAGGCTATAACAACTTAAATATGCAATGAAGCACCATTGCGATATTTAGACTCTGTAAAGAAAATTTTGGAATTCATGAAAGCCAACAATTCCAAATTAATATGGACTTTCTGAAGGTGAAAGTGTGCGCAAAGGACAGCGGACTAATATGCCTCGGACTAATATCGTATGTCCCGTAGCAGATTTACTCAGGAATAGAAAAAAAATTTCCTACAGGATTCAGTGAGATTTATGCTGCGTTAAAGAGATGAGCATTCCACCAATTTTGGTAACCAACAAAAAAATTTCAGAACTAAAATGATGTAACGATAAGAAAAACTTCTAAGCGTATGTATGCTAGAAAAAAGCCATGGATTTCTTTTGAACTAAAAATTTTATTTTGAGATTTATTTGTCATACATTTATTGCTCCTTAAATTCTTATCATCGTACGTGTAGTAAAATTACTCTTCATCTTTAATATCAGAAGAAAATTTTGTATGAAAAGTCACATTCATTTAAAAAATTATACAAGTTAAACACAATTTTATTTTTTTTTTGATTATATAAATCAGGTTCATTTTTCTCAAGTTCTTATGCATAAAAATAATATTTGTTTCAATAGTATGAGAAAAAAATTTAACATCACACATAGTAAAATTACATTTCACATTTTCTATCAGAAGAAAAAATTTTATTACAAGCAAACTTTCATGTTTAACCCTTTGCGGACAGGTAAGTTCTTGGAACACTCAGATCAGGATTGACGCACTCTATGCGCCATCTCGTTTTTTCCAACTCTTAGCATATTTTACTAAACATATTTTTTATCTTTTATGGTATAATAAGATTAGAGACTGAATGGATGGATGATACAAACATTTATGTTCGAGTTTGTTTCGTTATATTCTTCCTGAACTGGATTGTCTTCCATGTCAGTCTCCAAATCAGTTTCTTGGTGACTGCACTCAGTCACTTCTCCATCGAGATATAATGCAACAAATTCGTCCTCGGCTGGTATTTTCTTGCTTAAGTCTTCCAAAAAAGCCGAATATTGCTCTGTAGGGATAAACTCCTGCCGTTTCGCGATAGGCAGCTTAGAGAGGGCTTCCTGCACTTTCAAGCGCGATCAGACTAACCTGAATCCTCAGTTTGAATAAAATGATAAGAATAAAAGTTTCCCGTACGAACTCAAAAGTTCGGTAAGATAAATTTTTAAAAAATGTGTTCGCAATTCTCACTAATTTATTACTCTAAAATTAAAAACTCTTCATTAATACATTAAATAAAGAATCTCCAATTTACCGACTGTAAATGGCCGTTTTTCTTATATGAAAGATACAAAGTTGTTGTATTATGTGCCTGAGTCTAGAAGCAGAGACCACACCGGAGTTAGAACAACAACAAGGCTTATTGAACAGAGCTAAAGGGGAAGAGAGCGAGCATTCTCTGTACAACCTTCATATATCATGTCGCGCATGAATACACTACACGATCCTTTCTTTAAAACAAAGAAGATTTCAAACAATTTCATAGAGCATTAAATTATTAATAAGCAAATCTATATTATTATGAATTACACTTTAAACTTAAAATTAAAACTTTGCAACATAACGGCTAGTTGGGTTTACAACTCTGCTGTATCTGGTTCGATACAGGCCCTTGTCTGGACTTCTGGAAATAGGTTCGTAAGAACTAGATTATTTGCCAGACATTGAATCCGATTCAGGCTCATCAACTGGCTCTTGAGGTCTTACTGTAGATGTAGACTCTGGAATAGTATCACTGGTAGAGTATTCCTCGAAACCTGTAAAATTCTTAAAAGATGCAAAGTCAGAACATTTATTTGGTCTGAAATGTATTCGATTTCTTGTTCTTACTTCTCCGTTATATTTTCGAATACGATAAGACCTAGGAATTTCGTTCTGGCGTAAAACTTCTGGCGGTTCCCATTGACGAACTCTATTTTACACGAACACAGAACTTCCGGGTTGTAATTCGGGCAAAGTCCTACGATAAGATTTAAGCATTGCTCGTCTATCTCTCAGCTTTTTCTGATATTTGTAGTAACTCTCATTTTGGACTCCTTTAAATATCAACAAACTTGGTAAGATAGTAAAAAGTTCGCGATTCATTAAGAGCTCAGCGGGAGAGTAAATAGTTCCTAGAACTGGGAGTATCTAGGTATGACAACTAAGCCAAATAGGGATGTTTAGAGTCAGCTAAAGTTTTCCTAAAGATTTGTTTTATAGTATGTATGGTCCTTTCTATTTGACCATTGGATTTAGGATACTTAGGACTAACCTTTGCATGCTTAAATGTCCAACTTTTAGCGAAACAATCAAAGTCTAGGGAATTGAACTGCGGTCCACCATCACTTATTAACTCTAAGAGTATACCGTGTCTCGCAAAAATGGATTTAATTGCAGGTATTACAACTGTAGCTTGTAAACTACTAATTAGCTGCACTTCAATAAATTTTGAATAGTAGTCGACTACCTCTACGTAATTTTTACCATTGAAATAGAAGAAGTCTATAGCCACTTTGACCCAAGGTGAAGTAGGAAACTCATGTGGCATTTCAGGCTCCGTCGCATTACCAATTTGAAATTTAGCTGAAACTGGTCATTCCTCTAGCATTTCCTTGATATCTTTAGATACCCTGGCCAAACACACACATGTTTGAGCCATACTTATACACTCATGTCCATAAATTAAGGATAATTCAGAATCACACAGAAATTGAACTGTAAAATAAAAATTTCACCTGTAGAATTATCACGCACATCTTGAAGAAGAATATGCAAATTACAGGAAACCACCAGATGGCGCGGATAGTACGTCACAATGACGAGAGTGTAAGAGAGGGGTATATAAGGAATGGTGGCAAAGAAGTAAAATTGTTCACAAGCGCTTTAAAAGCCTTTCAGTGCAATAACCGCATAGTTATGGCACAAAGGAAGCATTTGGATGATTTTTTACGTGGTAGAATTATCGGACGACTGGAATGTGGACGTACCCAGCTGGAAGTATCCGAGGAACTTGGAATCGCCCAGAGTGTCATCTCCAGGCTTTGGCAACGATTCCAAGATGATGGTAATGTGAGTAGATGTTACACCACAGGTCGCCTCCGAGTTACCACGCCGAATGAAGACCGGTATTTGGCAGTTACTTCCAAAAGAAACAGACGGAGCACAGCATCAGACCTGTCTCGTCAGCTCTCTTCAGCTACCGGTACGACAGTTTCAAGGTAGACCGTGTACAGACGCTTAGGGCACATTGGTCTATATGCTCGTAGGCCTGTCAGATGTGTTCCACTTACCGCAACTCACTGTCGCCTGCGATTATCCTGGAGTAGAGAGCATGCATTATGGACACCGTAACAGTGGTCTTGTGTGATGCTTTCCGACGAGTCCAGGTTTAGTTTGCAGTCTGATTCTCGCCGGACTTTCATATGGAGAGCGCCAGGTACCCGTTACCACCAAGAGAACACCATTGAATGACACCGTTACGGTGGTGCAGGATGGCTCGTTTGGGGAGGAATTATTCTTGGTCCCAGAACTGACCTGCATGTTCAGAGTGTAACGATGACAGGCCACATCTATCGAGATGTCATTCTGGAACAACATGTACGTTTGTTTCGGGGCGCCATGGGTGCTGAATTTCTGTTTATGGATGACAACGCCTGTCCTCACCGTGCAAACATTGTAGACGAATACCTTCAATCGGAGGATATCACCCGTATGGATTGGTCAGCATACTCACCGGACTTGAATCCAATAGAGCATGTGTGGGATATGCTTGGCCGACGAATTGCAGCCCGTCAACCCCCTCCCACCTGTCTACCGGAACTTCGGAGGGCATTGCTTGATGAGTGGTGTAATATTCCCCAAGATCAGATTGATAATTTGACATTCAGCATGCCTAGGCGTTGTAAGGCCTGTATTGCATCGTCCGGGAGACATACTCCGTATTAACCATCATGCTAACCATGTTATACTGTTTTTTGTAAATAGGTTCTTTTTTGAAATTTGCTCCAGGGAGTAAAATTCGCAATTTTTATTAATTATGTAAAACATATAGCATCTGTTTTGCTCTTTACATTTTGTTTAATAAATAGACTTTACAAATAAGTCAAATTTGTTTTGCTTCTGTCTCTTTCTTTTCCTGAACTTCATTATCCTTAATTTATGGACATGAGTGTAGTTCTAACAATAACAAAATGTTCTTCATGCAATCTATTCAAAATCTCTCTCTGCATACTTTCCGGTACAACTATTAAATCGAGCTTTAGCAATAAGTCATGAACAAAATGCAGCTCATCTTTATATTGCAGATACTTTTTAGCTGATAAACTCACTCCCTTACTGCTATCCCAACCACATTCTAACAGTGATTTTAGTTCCTGCACTAAAGGATCACTTTTATTAGTATCGCTTATTTCTTACAGCTTAATATCAGAAATTGGTAGACTGTCTAGAACAGATAGAACTAATGAGTCTTCCTCAGGGGTTAAAAAGTGGTTTTTAACTAAGGGTGCCCTTGAAAGTGTATGAGACATAAACATTTCTTTACCGTGTTTATAGAACATTTCATAATCATAACACTGTAATTGCAAGTAAAACCGTTGCATACTCGAACTCATGCCTGACAAAGGCATTTTTGACATAGCTATCAGTGGTTGGGTGATCAGAATAAATCTTAAAGTTAGTTCCATAGACATACTGGTGAAACTTCTTGCATTCGTATAAAACAACTAAAAGTTCTTTCTCAATATCAGCGTAGTTACGCTGGGTTGGGGTAAAAGTCAATGACGCGAAAGCAATAGGCTTGCCCCTTTGCTGTAAAACAGCTCTTAAACCAAATAGAAATGCATTCACAACAATCTCAGATTCAACCCTAGGATCGAAGAATGCTAAAACCATACGCAAGAATTTAAATCTTCCGAACGGAGACGAAAATGTGCACAAACGCGAACTTTCCTCGTCAAGCGAAATTTGCCAAAAAGCTGAAATGGCATCTAACACACTAAGATATTTGGCTCCTGCCAATTTACTTGTGATATCCTCAAATGTGGGTAAATTGTACTGAGGACGCTTCATAGCTTTATTCAAGTTTTGAGGGTCCAAACAAACTCACAAAGCGCCATTTTTCTTCTGAACTATAACTAATGGACTGACCCAGTCTGTAGGTTCGATCACTTTCTTTATTACTCTAGCCTTAACCACCCGAGAGGCCGCGGTGGCCTAGTGGTAAGGTCTCGACCTCGGGACCGGAGGGTCGCAGGTTCGAAACCCGATTCCACTGAAGATCCGCCGTGTATGGGGCCTGTTGCACGCTAAATCATACGTAGTGGCCAAACGTCCTCCCGTTGGTGTGGCGCGGAAGTTTGGAGAGGGGGGTGCCAGCTCAGATGTCGTCCTCGTCATCTGACCGCGGTTCAAAATTACGAGGTCCGTCCCTAAATAGCCCTCGTGTTGCTTCAAAACGGGACGTTAATATAACCTAACCTAACCTAACCTTAACCACCCGATCAAGTTCAGCCTTTAAGGGCTCTAGAAGAGAAAATGCAACCTTTCTAGTCACAGAAACAACAGGAACCGAGTTTTCACACAAGGTATTATGATATTTACCTAGTAAATTACCCAATCCTTCAAAAACTTGATTATATTTACATAAGTTAGAAATGCTTTTACAACAATTTACACTATTTACATTATCAAACTTCCTAATGAAACCTAACATATCAGCAGAGGCTGATAATCCTAAAATTGGTTGATACGAATTTTTAGTGACCAAAAAATCTAAATGAATAACTGGAGAGTTTAAATTTTTTTACAGGTAATGTAGTGCATCCCAGTAGCTCAATGGTTTGCCCAGTATACGTTGATAGCTTAACTGATGTTTTTCGTACGTTAACTCCAGATCCATAAATGTCATTTAATAATTTCTTACTAATTATATTTGCCTGAGCTCCTGTGTCAATTTTAAAATTTACTGGTCTATCATTAATCAATAAAATAGCTTGCCAAGAGGATGGCATAGAATCAGCACTCACAGTACCAACAAAGAATTTTTCGGGTGGATACTTACAGTTATTTGCGGAACTGGTAAATTCCCCTGGGCTATTTTGGCATATCCGGTTAACGGATTTCGATTTACAAACACGAGAAAAATGATTCCGATTCCCGCAGCTCCGGCACTGTTTACCATAAGCTGGACATCTATCTGGAACGTGACGGCCCCCACAGTACTGGCATTTTCTTCTGCTACTTTCTTGTCTTTTTGAAGGTTGTCGAAACTTATTAGCTTGACGGGTAGCTCTAGGTTTCATCTCCGGCGATGGCTCGAAACTTTTGGTGGCGTCGATACTTCGCTCTTCCATAAAATAAACTTGAGCTCGTAGCTTATAAGTTTCAGCAGCACGGCACATGTCCACTGCTTTTTTAATATCCAAGTCAAGTACTCTCAAAAGGTGTTCGCGAAGTTTTGATTCACGCAACCCTGACAAGTTTATCTACCGAAACGGAATCATTCGTAGAACCATAATCAAAACTTCTAAGCTGCTTTAGAAGCTCCGTAATAAAATCATCAGCAAATTTTCCTTCCCGCTGCACAAGCAAAAATAACTTCTGGCATTCATAAGTAATATTACGCTGATGGACGAAATAAGCTTCAAATTTAGCGAGAATTTCATTCGTCGATGCAGAAGAAACTTCATTGAACGTATTATAGATTTCCTGGTATCCCTTGCCGATTACATGCAACAAAATCGCTATCTTCTGACTTTCAGGCTCAGCATTAAGCGATATCGCATCCATATAAAGTTGAAAACTCTGCTTCCATAATTTCTATGTTTCCACACGATTAGAATTCAACTTCACGGGCGGAGGTGGTGCAAGGCTTTCCATGGTTCAGTGTTAATTCAAGGTTTCAGTTTTCTTTTGACACCATGTTGTATTATGCACCTGGGTCTAGAAGCAGAGACCACGCCGTAGTTAGAACAACAACAAGGTTTATTGAACACAGCTAAGTGGGAAGAGAGCGAGCATGCTCTGTACAGCCTTTATATATTATGTCGCGCATGAATACACTACACTCAGTACAATTAACCCACATTTGAGGATATCTCAAGTAAATTGACAGGAGCCAAATATTTTAGTGTGTTAGATGCCGTCTCAGCTTTCTGTCAAATTTGGCTTGACGAGGAGAGTTCGCGTTTGTGTACACTTTCTTCTCCGTTCGGAAGATTTAAATTCTTGCGTATGCCATATGGTATTAAGTGTGCGCCAGAAAGATTTCAGATAGAAGTAGCAGAAATTATGGAGGATATCCAGAATGCAGACAATTTTTTTGATGATTTAATTGTTTGGGGTAAAACCTTGGAAGAACATAATGAAACATTGGTTAAATTTTTAAGCGATGTATAGAATTTAATCTGAAATTGAGTAAGGAAAACTCGCAAATTTTTCAAACACGCGTTACATTTCTAGGTCATACATCATCCACAGATGGTATTGCTGTTGATAAATCAAAGTTAGAACCAATTCTCGGTATGAGTAAACCATATCACGAGTACAGTGCCATCTATCGGTCAACTTTTGAACTATTTTTTATTTCGCAAAATATTACCATTGCTTCACGTATACTCAGATGAAATATCAGGTCATTCTGACCAGTGTTTCTTTTTTCACAGACTTTTGAAAGTGCAACTTTAATTATAATCACCCTGTATTTCGTCCCGTTTATGGCTTTTACTACAAATGCCTTATTTATTGCTTTTATGACACAAATCGCAAGTGTGTACCGGGTCTTAAAGGGACGGCACTTCGCAATTGGCAGAAAATCAGACATGAAGAAATATCTAAGAAAAGCAAAAACCTAAATTCAATCATTGTGTAAGGATGACCAGGGCAAATTGACGATGTTAAGAGTTTACCATTTCCAATAAATAATCAACTGTTAACATTATTCATCATCCCTTAAGATGATGTGTTATTAATAAATTTCTTCAGGTATATTGTTGTTTCTTTTTTGTATTATTAAAATTACTTTTTATTGTGTTGTTACGTATATGGAAAATTTTTATTGCAGCATGATAATAGTTCTTTCGTGATTTTAAATAAATACAGTGAAAGTTTCATATTGTAGGGGAGTTAAAAATTTTTCATACATTCAAATTTTTGGGAAAAAATATTTCTTTGCATCCATTATTAGACTGACCTTTTATTGTGTTGTACCTAAATGGAAAATTTTTTATTTTAGTATAATCAAAGTGTTTTTGCTATTTTAAAAAAAATAAGCAGAAGTTTCAACGTGCCCCGGTACCGTGGCAAGATGAGAATTTTAATAACAGTTGAATGCATTCTTATTCTTAGAATGCATAAAACAGCACAATATTTAGTAAAACTTTGTTAAGTATTTTTATATGTTTGATGATCAATATGATATATATATGCCATGGAAATGGAATTAGGCAATACTGCACTTAATTTTTATCTCTTTGATTTTTATGTGATTTAATTGTTTCTATTTAATTGTCTATTTCAATAAAAATTTGTTTGCCATTAAATTAAATCTATAAAAAATCAGTTTGATTAATTTCTTTAGTTGTAAAAGCAAAAATTTGAATATTTTCAAATGGGAAAATTTTTTAATATAAATGAAAATCAGATAAAGGATATTGTAATTAATACGTTTTTCATTCAGTAACCAATAATAACATGAGTCCTTCTCGAAAATATAGTCTAATACTATCTAATTAATTTTGTAACATACATAGAAGAAAAAACATACACATTTACTCGTTTACCAATTCTAAATGTGCTCTTGTAAAGTCACGACCAATGCAGCGGTTTATGGCTGAGCAAGATGGAGGCAAATGCAGACAAATTGTTGTCTTCCAGAAATTTATTTACAGATCAATCTCATTATTAAAAATTATAGTATTCCTTAATCTTGACTATATAATGAATACTTATATATACTTGAATTATTATATATACTTGAATTATATAAAGAAAACTCGAGGAGAAGTAATGCACTCTGGGCGAGAAAATCAAGACAAATGTTCGTCCGTAAAAGTACCGGGTTTGAAACAGTTCAAGGTGAAATTGCTTGAGGTATCTCCTCAATAATTTTTTGGAATAACTAACTCTGCATTCTGCCGGAAAAAACAGTGCGGTTTTCGAAGTTCAAGTGAACTTCCGGAAGATCATTCTCGAGGTCCAGAGTGAATCCGCAAATAAAAAAATACTGCAATACGTTGGAAAGTTCAATCCGTTTCCCAAAGTACTTGTGAACTTCCGCAAGAACAGGCCCGAGGTCTGTCCTCAAAACACCAAAACACAATCCCTCTGTGGAGAAATGCAAGTCCAGATAAGATAATCCTCACGAGACTACTCTGGTTACTGTCCCGAGGAAAGCAAAAATCGATCCCCTCTCAAAACCCGAGTCAAACCTTTTATGAATCACTTCGTCTCCTCAACAGGCAAGCGGTATTTCATTTTACAAAGCTTCAGAAGATCGTCGTCAACCATTCTACCAGGCTATTTCACCTTTCACAAAAGCCACTTTCGAGAGCCTAGTCTGTCAAGAGTTTACAATTTGTATTCCCCTAAGAATAATGCATTGTGTCTACTCTCAGGCATGTTAGGGACTCTATCAATCAATGCCTGTGTTAGGAAACACCTGCAGCGCGGATGGTCTCCTTGAAGAAGTGAGACTTTCTCATTTCCTCTACATGTTAGTTCCTGTCAAACAGTGTTACGTCAGATACCACCTGCAACATTATAATGGTTATTGTTACTAGCCGATTTCGCTACTGTTCCTCCCCTATTGAAGAAAAAAATTTTCTGAACAATAAAGAGGAAAAGTTTTTCCTTGATACAAGTAAACTTGACAGTGCTACAACTAGACTTATTTTTACTAATATTTTAAAATGAAATAAACGAAATCAAAATTAATTACCTAAAACAAAGCACATAAAACAATATTTAATGGGAATGGCAATTTTTCTTCCGATTTTTAGACAAGAAAACTTCTCTTGTACCAGGCACGAATCAGTAAACTTTTTTCAAAGTTCGCAGCGTCAAAAGCAATCTGCATTTTGTTTACGTTTACCCTCCCAGTGGACAACCTTGTAATTAAATGGTTGAAGGAATAACGACCATCTCATTAAGCGGAAGTTTGACCAAGAGCTTGTTTTCAGACAAACTAAAGGATTATGGTCCGTCTCAATTGTGAAATTTTGACCGTCTAGATAATACTTCAGATTCTTATGGCGTATATTATGCATGCACACCCGCTTGCGGTGGTGCTATATTTTTGTTCCGCATCCGAGAACTTTCACTGATGTAAAGGATTGTATGTTTATCATTCTTTGAGTCGCACTGTGACATAACAACTCCCATTCCTAGATCAGACGCGTCCGTTTAAATGAACTCTTGTTCATAATTTGGTCCGTATAACACCAGTTGATTGGTTAGCCTTCGCTTCAATTTTTCGAATTCTCAATTGCATTCTTCGGTCCATAGATTAGTCTCTTTCTTTATTTTACCCTTTAAGGCATTCGTTAATGGGGCTGCGATAACGGAAATGTTTTTGACATAATGCGCATAATAGCCTGCTAAACCCAAGAAAGCACTAATTTGTGTTTTCGTTGTGGGGGTAGGAAAATCTACAACTGCATTGATTTCAGTTTCTGCGGATGTCCGTACTCCACTACCCACTATGTGTCCTAAACACTTTGTGTGATTCCGGGCGAATCTGCACTTAGAGGGTTTAATGGTTAATTTTGCCCCGGCTATTTTTCTCAGTACCTTTCCGAAGCGCTGTGAATGATAATTCCAATTTTCTGAATAAATTGCGATAACGTCTAAATAGGGGGCGGCGTAATCTTCACAGTTTTTTAACACTTTAGCCATTAATTTACTGAAAAATACGGAGCGTCGACTAGCCCGAACGGCATCCTTAAGGGAATATATGTCCCAAAGCCAGTCACAAATGCTGCTAATCGCTGCGCTCGGTTACTCAATGGCATTTGAAAATATTCCTTTGCGATATCAATCACCGTAATAAATTTAGTGGCTGGAACTCTTTCCACCCGGTCTTTAATTTTCGGTGGAGGGAAATATTACGTTCTGATGACAGAATTGAGACGTCTGTAACCTATACATGGTCGTGTATCTCTACCGATTCTTCCCTTAAAAATTTAAGTAACATAAGTAAAATTTACCCGACACTGGAGTTAAAAGTTCAGGAAACTTGCTCAAAATAGAGTGATAAGGCTATTGATTAGAAATCAGCGTCAATCCTAAAGAATGGCCAAGCGTTTTATTCCCCTGGAATTCAAGTGTGTAAGATTATCAATCACTGGTCGGTTTTTTACATCTACCAACAGACGAAATCTTTCCAAAAAGTCATTTCCCAAAATTGGATGCGAAATGTTCGCGACAATGAAAGTCCAGGAAAATTTCCTACGCAAACCCAAATCAAGGTTTAATGCCTTTGTACCATAACTCTTAATTACTGAACCGTTTGCAGCATACAATACAAGGTCTTGCGGAACAGTAAAATTTGTTAGCCTTCCAGGAAAACTTACAGCTGCGCAGCTGTCAATCAACAAACGAAAACCCGTGCTTTAATCGTGAATAAACAAGCGACTTGGAGCTAGGCTTAGCTCCGCTGTCGCCAAAACAGCCAAACACTTCAGTTTTTTCCTGCAAACTACATGGCTTCACGCATTTAGTGGCTTTTTCGGCAAATCACCGGTGATACCAACAAAGCAGGTTAGGATTATCCGTACGGGTATGCGTCGCGTTTACTGCTCTGCGCTCGCCTAAATCTAGAGCTCGTTATCCGCTTGAGCTCTGCACGCAGATTAGCAACTTCTTCTCTAAGTGATTGAATCTCTGAATTTTCAGGCACAACCGCGTTAACCTCAGGTCTAAAACTCGAAACCTCGTTAACTTTATCGGCAATCTGTGCTAAATCATCCAAACTGTCTTTCGAAACAGATAAAATTTGCTGAATTGAAGTCGGAAGTCTTTGCATCCAAATGGACTTAAGCACATCGTCGACTATGTTTCCTGCGGCTAAATTCCTCATCTCCTGCAACATGGCCCAACGCAAGCCTTGAAGGAGCACTCGCAATTTTGTACTCTCAGATTGAGAGAAATGAATTAAAATTCTTGTTTTAAGAGCATCATGCATAGTGTCGCTAGGAGGCTCCCGTACAATATCCGCAATACACGAAAGAACTTTCGAATCTAAAGCTGCGACTACTGTATGGAATTTCGTCTCATGAGCAGAAATACCGGTAAGCTTAAATTGCGATTCCAATTGAATAAACCATAACTCAGGGTTGGTTTCTCAGAACGGCAGAACGCGAACAGCGACACGTGCCATCTCAGAATCCATTGTGAACAAGGAAGGCTAAAATTTTCAAAATACGAAAAGTAAATACGCGAAATGGCCAACGCACAAGACACGCGAATGGAAAGCAAGCGGTCAAATCGCGAAACCAGGAATAATGCTAGTCTAAAGCAGTCAAACTGTGGCTACTCACCCACTATTTTGATGATGTTCTTAAGCTGGTGAAAACTGGAACTGTAGAAAACTGGATGCAGCATCGAAAGCAAGGTGAACTTCAGGTTGAAACTCAACTTCAAGGAAAACTTCAGAAAACTTCACGCCTCCAATACAATAAAAGTGGGTTCCAATTTGACTGAAGGGAACGTATTCACCTGTCCGGGTCACCAATATAGCGAGGGTGGTCACTAATACAACGAGTGTCAGTAAGTTCCGATGAGGCGAATAAAAGATTCAAGCACTCACCATGGTGCATCTAAATATCTAACTACCCTCACTATTATTTAAACTAGACTCGATGAATACGAAGAAAGTTAACATTTAAATTAAGAAAACAACTTTTATTTTGTCAAACATTATTTAAATAAAACGATTAAAAATAGAATTAACTTAAGGTAATAAAGTTGGTCAACAGCTCGTTGACTGGAAGTTGACAGGTGCAGAGCGAGAGAGAGAGACTTCTGTCCTTGCTTCTTACATATATGTCGTTGGAGTCATTTCGGCGCAAGCGCAAAAAGCGCAATGCTCACTGTTGCCACAGTTCTATAGTGATTGGTCGGTTTATTGTTATAAAATGTAGTTGATGCAATCACTGGATGCTTCTGAGTTGGGCTCGCAAAAAGGTGTCTTGTTATCATTATTGTTTACTTATATATATATTTTTCTAGATTTTCTTTTTTAATGTTTTTTATTTTTCTATTGTTTGTATTTGTATTTTATTAGAATTTGCTGCATATGCGCCATTCTGTATAATACAAGGAGTTTTAATTAATTTTTGATTAATTTTTAATTAATACTTAATTTTAATTTCCTTTGTTAAATTTTATTTATTGTAACTGTCATAGAATATAAGATGAACTGATTCCTTCTCTGATTAAAACAGTTAGAAAAGAAATAATAAATTTAGTTAGGGAAGCTAAGCATTTCACAATTTTATCGAATGACATTTCAGATGTCAGCCGTCAAGAACAGTTATCAGCTATTCTAAGATATGTTAATATACGTGATTCTGAAAGTGATGTGAGTATACAAGAACAATTTATTTGTTTCGAAATGTTAAGAGACTCGATATGAAAAGGGCTATTGGTGAAATTGAATGCCTATTAGAAAAGTAGAAATTAATTTGGGGAACTCTAGTGAACAAGGGTATAACGGAGTTAATATCAGAGTTTTTATATAAAAGCGTGTAAAATTTCTTATGAAAAAGAATTCTAAAGAACGGTATATTCTCGACTGAAGTCATAATTTGAGTTTAGTTATTTGACAAGTTTCAAAATCATCTCACACAATTCATTTTTTTGTGATTATATAAAGTATAAATAATAGTTTTACATTTTCTATGATAAGCTGGGATATGTTGAGAGAGCCTGTAGAATATCTTACTCCGGAACCACTGTCAGAAACGACGTGGGAATGCCGTTTAGGAAAGTGGGAAATCTGTGAGATACCAAGTACATTAATTTTCTCTAGCTTTGAAATCCTTTATGAACATACTACTGACATGAGAAGGAAGTTATAAATCCATTCAATCGAAAATAAATTTTATTTCAATTTTTATTAAGTTTGGTCATTTGGTATGAATGAAGTAAATATTGTGAACAATATATTTCAAAATTCTAATATAAATATCGGTACTAAAAATTCACATTTCCTAAAAAGCACACTATATTGTTCAAAATTGTAAAATTCGAAAAATCACTATTGAATAATATTGTGTTACAATATTGAAACAGTGTGAAATTTAAGACTTTTGTTATATTGCTCAATATTCTGTTGCAATAGTGTTCAATATTGAGCATTATTGTACAATATAGTTCAACCTAGTTTCAGTAATTTAATATTTATTTCCCCAAAATTATAAATGTTCCTAATAATAAACCAAATTATTTATAAGCGATTGAAAAAATTGTTTCCTTCCAAGCCGCATTATTTGATTATTATGCAATCAACATCTGTTACGCATACGAACCTTGGATTTGAACCCAGGACAACTTGGTTACCTAATTGTCTTATCTAGTCTAGTCAACGAAGGAAAAATAGAAAAAAATGGTGTAGTTTTGAAATTTGACACAGTTATTGGGGGGTAGTGTCCTAAACCACATATTAAAGTCCCTGCCTGTGGGAGGTGCGCGGGGGTACAGGGGAGGTTCAAGGGGCATTTTCAGTTTTTCATAAATATCTCAAAAACTATAGGTTCTATTAAAACAACACTCACCTACAAAATTAAACTACCCACAATTTCCTACAAAACAAACCATGCATTGTTTTTATAGCATCAATAGTTTAGACGATACAGGGGGATTTAAAAGTTAATATTTCTAAAATTCCTTATTGTAAAGGTAAAATCGATTTAAAATGTTGAATCAACAACCCTCATAATAACCTCATGCTTATATACTAATTATACAAGGGTAGCATTACATGTGTCGGAGCGGGGGGTAACAAACACATTTGATGAACAATTATGCTCCTTTCCTCCCCTCCACATCCTTTCCCCATCACAGGTTTCCTCCTAATCGTAGTCCAGTCAACGAATTGTAAATTTAGGAAAAAGGTGTAGTTTTGAAATCCGGAATTCGGCACAGTTGATGGGGAGAGTGCCCTAAACAACATACTAAAAGTCCCCTCTGGTGGAAGGTGCTCATAGTGTACAGGGGGTTGAAAGGGGGGATTTCTCAGTTTTTCTTAAATATCTCGAAAACTATGGATCGTAGCGAAGAAAACTTAATTATAAAGTTAAACTATATTAAATTTACTACAAAACTAGTCCTAAATTTTTTGTAGAATGAAATTGTAGAAGAAACAGGGGGAAAAAGTGAATATTTCAAAAATTCCTTATTGTAATGGTAAAATCAATTAAAAGTTCTGAAGCAACAATCCTCAGAAAGATCTCATGCCTGTACAATAATTATACGAGGGTAGTATTGCATGTGTCGAGAGTAGTGGCGGTATCAGGAAGTGGTGGTCGACAAACCTATTTGATGAACAGTCGTGCTCCCTTCCTACCCTCACTACCATGCCCCTCCACTAGATTCCTTCTACTCAGTCTTTTGGTTCTGTTAACGCTCCAAATGAATGCATTTAGATAGAATAATCTAAATCTACATATATAAGCTGAGTTTAACTTAAAAGCTCGCAACCGGTTTGTCGCAGTTTCAACAGAAACATTTTCTTGCCATTGAAGAAATAAGACAAGGCATGTTCAATTACTAACACAGAAAATGGCTGCTAAAGGAACTGAAACGAAAGTCGCTACAGGGGATGCTGATACTCATATTGTGAGATCTGGATTAGAGAAAGCAACTTCTCATCCTAAGGGAAAGACGTAGACAGTGCCGTGTTACTGATTGTTTTGGCACCACCAGAAAGTAACATTTAGTTTATGAAGCTTTCCAAGGGAAAAGTCAATGCTAAATTATTTTTTACAAGAAAGCTGCAGAAATAACTTTCTTTTGCCCAAACTATCCTCCTTCTCCATGCATTTCGTGGCTGCGGCATTACACCAGATATTAATAGGAAAAGCAAAGTACTATAGTTACATTATTCAAAAATCAACTAAGCCAGATAAAAACATTGCTAACATGTTTTATAATCCCTTATTCAACCCCAGAGGCCGTGGTGGCCTAGTGGTAAGGTCTCGGCTTTGGGGCCGGAAGGTTCCAGGTTCGAGACCCGATTCCACTGAAGATCCGCCGTGTATGGGGCCTGTTGCACGTTAAATCATACGTAGTGGCCAAACGTCCTCCCGCTGGTGTGGCGTGGAAGTTTGGAGGGGGTGCCAGCTCAGGTGTCGTCCTCGTCAAAATTACGAGGTCCGTCCCAAAATAGCCCTCGTGTTGCTTCAAAACATGACGTTAATATAACTAACTAACTATTCAACACCAGATGCTATCACACAAGCCGGTGAGAGATGTTTCTAGTACAAAGCCGTTGCTGATGAACATAATTTGAATAACTGCAGATATGCAGCATTTTTCAAATCATCAACCAAGATCAAAGCTCATCTTTCCTCAATTCCTCCAACCAAAGGAGCGGCGGAGCAACTGTGTATTTTTTGTTTGTGTTGTGTTTTTTCAAATTTTGTGCTTCTGTTTTGGCACCTTTAATGGTACTTTTACCAAAGGTGCAGCTCTAGAAGAAGAGGAGGCGTTCGAACTTGATCATATACTAGAAACAAAAAGTGAAATTTAATTACGAGCAAGTGTGAAAATGGGTTATGCATATTTTTTATGTAGGTATGTATGTATACAAATAAAGCTAACATTTTCAACTACTTATTGTAATTTTGTACTTTTTCAAACTGCTATAATATTCTAAACTATTCATACTAAGAACAATGTGTAGGAATATTTTCGTAGGAAATTTAATTTAGTTTAGTTTTATACTTAAGTTTTTTTCCGCTAGGATTCATAGTTTTCTAGATATTTAAGAAAAACTGAGAAATCCCCCCCTGTACCCACTGAACACCCTCCACCAGGGGGACTTTTAGTATGTCGTTTAGGGCACTCTCTCCAACAACTGTACCGAATTCCGAATTTCAAAACTACAACTTTTTTTTAAAATTTACAGTTAGTTGACTGGACTACGAGTAGAAGGAAACTTGTGATGGGGAAAGGTTGTGGAGGGGAGGAAGGGAGCATAATTGTTCATCATACGGGTTTGATACTCCTCCCGCTCCGACACATGCAATACTACCCTTGTATAATTATTATATAGGCATGAGGTTATTATGAGGGTTGTTGATTCAGCATTTTTTTATCGATTTTACCATTACAATAAGGAATTTTAGAAATATTAACTTTTAAATCCCCCTGTATCTTCTAAACTATTAATTCTATAAAAACAATGTAGGGCTTGTTTTGAGGGAAATTGTATATAGTTTTATCTCTTAATTGAGTGTGTTTTGATAGAATCTATAGTTTTCGAGATATTTATGAAAAACTGAAAACGCCCCTCTTGTCCTTGTAATCTCCTTGTACCCCCGCTCATCTCTCACAAGCGAGGACTTTTAGTATGTCGTTTAGGACACTACCCCCAACAACTGTGCCAAATTTCAAAACTACACCATTTTTTCTATTCGCCGATTTTTGGCCCTCGTTGACTGGACTAATCCATTCAGCCGCCGAGACCTCGAACGGTGAACAAAGTTTGTGGTAACCGAGTTTGGCTTGATACGAAGTATCTTGCATCTCCACATCTTATTTTGAATTGCCTTCTTGATTTAATTAATTTTTCATAATTTTAGGTTGAGAATATATTTTGAAGTCACAGAGAAAGTAATTTTAGCTAGTAACTAAGTAAAGTAGTGGAATAAATTATGAAATTAGGGTTCAAAAGTAGTTATTATTGAAAATATGAGGCACAAAGAAAGTTATTATTTTCCCACAATTATTGACTATTTTTCGGGTTTAATTTTGTTTATGAACTTTGAAATTTCAACATTAAGAAAAAATTGATATATAGTTTTCTGTAAAGTGCGAGTTGCTCTTCGTAACTGATAATTTGCTTAAACAGAATAATTTTGGCATGTTATATATTTAGTAAAAGTTGGGATGGAGAATTCATCAAAAATAATATTTTTAATTAAAATATCTATTTAGTTTTTCAAATTATCATTGATTTATTGAATGAATAAAAAGGACTGTCCTGGAGATATTTCATTAAATCCGGATGTTTTTTAAGAAAAGAGACAAAGAATCAAAACCAGATATGTACAAACGTATCCAGGTCGTATGGTCACTTCAGGTAAAAATGACATTGTTAAATGCAGAATTTGCAATATTATCGTCAATGCTTTAATCAAAGCTTTTAAACGTAGAATTTCTAATATTGTCATCACTACATCGATCAACATTGTGGGAATATAGAATTTGCACTATTTTTTACACAGTGATATACAATATTCGTCTTTTTCATGAAAAATTTTTCCATTCAATTTTTGAAAATGAAATCTTAAATAACATTAATTATTAAGCTAAAGCTAATATTTTTATGCCAAAGTTTTACGTTTACAAAGCTTTTAAAAATTTAGATATAGCATTCGGTATTCCTCGGTATTCACAACAGTGTTAAATATTGCCCAAAGTATTTTAAAATATTGTTGTGCTACTGGGGCTAAGAGTCTTTTCACATATTTTGAAAAGTACTATGAATTGGGCATCACAACTTCTTTTAATAACTGCAAAGGAAATAGTTGAAAGCGACACCCGAATTTGAAAATCAAAGAACAGGAGGAAGATAAAGCAATTTTGCTTTAAAGGAATTAATTAGCCTATTTCATCTGGGGATGAATATTTCCGAATTCAATATTTTCTATTCATAATCGTTAGTGCCATTTTTTCTTTTAAGAAAAGATTTTAAATTTACTACGGATATGTGTCATATGGATTTTTTTAATTAGTATAATATTTATAAACTTGCTGAAAACGATATTAAATTTTGCGAAGACGTAAATGCAACATTGGAAGACTATCTTGATTGCATTGATTGATATATTGAAATAAAAAGTTATAGTCGAGTTTTGCCCGTCAGGGTTACAATATTTATAATAAATGCCAATGCAAACTTGAAATCTAAGAACTAGTCGAAATTACTCCTTAAAAGTCAAATACCCTTCATAAATTAAACCTTCTATGTAGCAATAATTTCTTTTATTAGGGTATTCATTATTATATAATAATTTTTAAAAAATATTCGCAGTCTCTAAATATTCAGCTTTATATTGCAAATGCTTTTAATTTTGCAGTATGGAACAAAAATATTTTTTTCCAAAATCCTAGAACTAGATTTGCATGGAAAAAATTAGGCGAATTATCACCTTATCAGAACGAACAACTTTTATATTAAAAGTTTTTTGACAGCTACAATTGCTTCGAAGTTATGAGCTGAAAAGCGATGTTCAATTCCCCCAATTAATCTTTTTCCCATAGCTCCGTTATGATTGAAGACAGGAAGAAAATTTCAATTAGGGAAATTATCACCTTATCATAACAAACTACTTTTATACTGAAAGTTTTTTGACAGCAAGAATTACTTAGAAGTTATGTGCTCCCATCAGCCGCATTCACTTCCACTTTTTGTAGCTAAAGAAGCTGATATACCTGGCTTTGTTCCGGATTAAAATGCTTTCATATCTAATATTTTTAATGTAAAAACTACTATTGTATAAAAATTATAATACACAAATTCCTTTTTTGATCTGAAACGTTTTTAATTAAAATGAGAATATCATTTGAAACAAACGATTTATAAAAACAGCTGTTTTCTCCCTAAATTATTATTTGTTTTATAGGTACTTCAAATTTCGTTAACAATTACTAAAGTATAAGAAAGAAAGGTTTCAATGAATATTTTATTATATTATTCATTAATTTAAAGAATGAAAATAAATCAGTCATTATTAGGTCAAGATATAAATGGCTAATAGTCAACTTATAAAATTTTCTTTTAGCATTAGTCCAGAATTCTGTGAATGTATTCTGGCAACTATATATATTCGTATTATTCTTGTTTTTCAACAATAAAGAATATTGTTATGAATTCTGTATAAAATTAATTTTGAAAAATATTAAAATGAGAGAAACAAATTGTATGGAAATGAAATTTTTGTCACTGAAATGCTAATTTTTAAAAAAATTTAATAAGGTGTTAAAATAGTTTCTTGAGATATTGTTTTCCAAAGATATCGCGGAAAAACGCCTTGCATAATTTTTAATTAACTGAAATTGTAAGTAACTTTTGGGCTTTGAAAAGTTAAGGTGAACTTTCTCTTGTCTTAAATAAAAAGTAAGCAAAGTCTGGTTGAAATCAGTCCAGTGGTTTAGGAGGAGATGTGGAACATACATACAGACACAATAACTTTTATTTAAATTAAGATAATTATTAGATCATTGCAAGATTAAGATTGCTGGCATATACTATGAGCAATAAAAAAGGTTTTAGTGGAGATATCGTCACAATTAATTAAATTTTTAAATTTATTTAAGTAAATAGTTAATTTTAATTAATCAAATAGTTAATTGTAATAGTTAATTAGTTAATTTGACAGATTACTTTAATTTATTATTTAACTAAACATGGCTGCACCAAGATTTGTTTAATAAATTTAATATAAAATATCCAAAAAAGATAGATATATAAGATTTCCCTTTATCCTTTTTTATATTGAAAAATATCTTATTAACTTTGAAAATGTTTTGGGGTTTTCTGCCTGAATATTTGCTTTTAACTGTCGATGGAGATTTAAATTTCCTGCTCAAAACGGCTGCATTGATATCCTATGCTTTAAACACACGTGTTAAATTTGGAACTCACAATGTTTAATAATTTTTATTCTCTTAGGTTTTAAAAATTTAGTGACTATTATCTCTGTAACCAGGGAGTTCTCTAAATGAGTCCATTCTACTAATATTTAGATGTTTCATATCATGATTTTACCATATGACAAAGTAATGTTCGCATAATTATATGGTAACCTAGATTAAATGAACTAATCTAGAGTCGTTCTCCATTTGTGTAAAGTGTCAATTTCTTGACACTGTTTCAGATAGGCTGGCTTAATGTTATCTAGGGGTATTTGCGCTGGTGGAATATTTATTTCTTTATGATTCCTACGTGTTGAATTGTGTTGGGATATATAAAAGAATGACAAATTTACTGACAAATAAATCTAGCATAACCTTTTGGAATGGAAAATTGAATGCTAAAACCTTGATATAGTAAAAAATTAAAAGTCATGAAAAAAGAATCACAACGTAAATATTATAATGTGTAGAAACAATAAAGTCATTGGCTATGTCTGTAATGATCAATATGTAATATCAATTGCTGCATGGCCCGGCGTTGCACGGGCTATCTCGAATCATGCGTCATTCCTTGGCGAAGAGAAGAAGTGAGGTCATGTGACACAAACGCTTAGATAAACCATTTTTAATGGGGATACATATTTTTTCATATTCCCTCGTCCAGTTTATAAACACATGAAGCAAGATGCACTACATACATGAAATCTCACGGGATAAAAATATTTATAGTAAAAACCCTGTTTGAACGATATTGATTTCTCTGTTTCATTGTATCAATTACCAAAACCCGCAAACAACGTCATCCATGTTGCATTGTTGAGGGATCCATATTGTATTGTTGAAGTTTTCAACAATGAAACAGAAACACGCAATTAAATATTTATTTAACAATGAAAACGGTTTGAATTGCGCTGCAACAAATGAAAAGCGTTGTTGTAAATAAGTTTTTAATTAATATCTTTTTCACTAATTAAAATTTCGGAATTTAAATGGTCAAAATGGATTCCTTGAATTATTCCCCATCATTTGGTACTTTCCGCGCGCTTCTCCGTTCAGTGGTTCGTGAGAAGATAGACGGACATATATACATACGTCTGTTGACGTTCGAATTTGTTTACCTTCGAATTTGTTTACCTTCTGATTTTAATATATACTAGCTGTGTGGCCCGGCGTTGCACGTGCTATCTCGAATAATGCATCATTCCCTGACGGAAAGAAGTGAGGTAACGTGACACATGCCAAATATTCTCTCTTAAATAAATAAGGCGAAAAGAGCTGTTCAAACATTCCGCCCACGAAAACGCGTCAAGATGGACTATTTAAAAAATACAAAAAGATTTGTTATTTTGTAAAAAAAAAATATTCCGTGTCCTAGCGAAATGAATGGTATATCTCAGAGGTTCCCAACCTTTATTCCCTCGCGCACCTCTTGATTAATTTTTGACATATCGTCCCGCACGGTCTATGCTAAGAAGTTTTTATCAATAATTATAAGGGCTTAGAATAGCTTAAAAGTTAAATAACTCGGATTTGACATTTGCCTGGAAAACATCTGCTCGACTTATTTTATTTTTTATTGCATTTTTACAATAGTATTAGTTTAACGCCAAAACAAATGAAATCAGTATTAATAATTTTGCATTAACTTATAAGGATTGCTAATAATTACACCCTGTATTAATCAACTATTCAAGTGGTATAGTTATTAAATACCAAGGGACTTGGAGAAACAAAGTTCTATAACTTTTTAAATCCCTTATGTTTTCTTGTTTCCGCCATTAACAACTTTATTTCGCGTACCCCCAAATGGTCCTTTGCGTAACCCCAGGAATGCGTACCACAGGTTGGGAATCTCTGGTCTATCTAATTCTAGCCTAGCTGTATGGCCCGGCGTTGCACGGGTTATCTCTAATACTGGGATATTCCCGGGCGGAGAGAAGCGAGGTCATGTGAGGCTTCGGGGTCCATATATTTTCATATGGCACGCCTCTGTTTTTTTCAACAAAAATTGTCACTTACTTTCCAAAACAAACGTTACGAAGTTAAACACCTTAATACAAAAAAAGGAAAGAAAATGATTTTTTCCCGATATTAATGAATCCAAACACATAAGCTCTCTAAAAAAGAAATACAGTGTGACAATCGGCTATTTCTTTGTTCTTCTGTATCTTCCGCTCTTCTCTTCTGAAAACGTTGTGCCATAGTTGACAATCGGCGGTTTCTTTCTCCGTCAGTTTCAGCAACTCTCCTTTCACGTTTTCTAATTGCCTGCTGTCTACGGGCAGAATCCCGTGTAACTCCTCTTTATCTTTTAGGCATCGGAAAAAACGAGAATTGAACAAGGCAAAAATAGTAACTTCCAAATATCAGCTTAAAATAGCAGCTACCAGAAATATTTAAACTTTCTCTGAATCCCCATTTTTTCATTTGCCCACCTCTGTTTTTTTCCCTACAAATATTGTCATTAAGCTTCCCCAACAAACTTAAATCTGTTTTGAATCATCTCTTGTTGGATTAAAACTTTCAGTTCCAGCCTTTTTACTACCTTAAAGCAGTTTGGTTTGAATGAAAACGCGAGAATTCTTATGCTTATATTTAAAACATATGAGCATGATATTTGTTTTGCAAAAGAAAAAAGAAAAAGAAATAGAAAACAGAAACGATAAACGATTTAATAGTACACCAAACTGATGAATTAAACACCAGAAACATATATTTTCGTCTTACCCGTATTTGAATAATAATGAAAAAAACCGTATAAAATGAATAAATGTTTTCCCCCAACAAACTTAAATGTTTCGAAACACCGTACGTTAAAAAAGAAAGAAAAATGCAGGAAAACGATTTCTGTCCATTGTTAATAAATCCAAACAGAGAAGCTCGCCCAAAAAGAAATACCAACTTCCGTTAAACAAATAAAAAAAATGCAACAACGGATGCGAAAACTTATAATAGGGAAAAAAAGAATCCGCCGTGAAAATGAATTCACCATGCTGCCAATAGTTGGCAGCACGTCAATTCATTCATTTTGACGTTTCTAATTAATATATTTTTAACTAATCACAATTTCGGAATTTAAATAATCGAAATGGATTCCTTGGATTATTTTCCATCTTTTGGTACTTAGCGCTAGTTTCAGGATTCAGTGGTTCGTGAGAAGATAGAACGACATACATACATACGTCTTCTTGACGTTCGAATTTTAATAGGATAGATGATAAAAGTTTCTATAATGGGATATCTCGAATAATGCGTCATTCCTTGAGGTCACGTGACACGTCTTGTCTGACCAATCGGCCATTCCTTTGTTCTTCTGTTTTCTTTGGCTCTTCTCTCCTGGCCACGTTGTGCTATGTCTGACAGTCCTCTATTTCGTTGTTCTTCGGTTTCTTCCGCTCTTCTCTATTGGCCACTTTGTGCCATTACTGTCAATAGGCTATTATTTTGTTCATCTGTTTCTTCTGTCCTGGCCACTTTTTGCCATAGTTGAAAATCGGCGGTTTCTTTCTTCGTCAGTTGCAGCAACTCTTCTTTCACGTTTCATAATTGCCTGCTGTCTACAGGCAGCATCCCCTGCAACTCTTTTTTTCCTTTTAGGCATCGGAAATAGAGAGAATTCAACAAAGCAAAAATATCAACTTCCAAATATCTTGCACGGGCTATCTCGAATAATGCGTAATTCCATGACGGAGAGAAGAAGTGAGGTCATGTGACACATACCCAACATTCTCTCCTAAATAAATAAGGAGTAAAGAATGATTCTAGCTACATAAAAAGTTTGTATCTGATGGTGATTTTGTCCTTCAATAACATTTAGACGGCGTTCTCTTGCTTATTGTACCATGGCTGACAATCGACTATTTCTTTGTCCTTCTGTTTCTTCGGCTCTTCTCTCATGGCCACGTTGGGCCATGTCTGACGATCGGCTACTTATTTTTTCTTCTGTTTCTTCTGTCGAGACTATGTTGTGCCATGGTTTCTTTCTTCGGGAGTTTCAGCAACTCTCCTTTCACGTTTTCTGATTGCCTGCTGTCCACGGGCAGCATCCCGTGTAACTCCTCTTTTTCTTTTAGACATCGGAAAAAGCGCGAATTGAACAAAGCAAAAATAGTAACTTCCAAATATCAGCTTAAAGTAGCAGCTACCAGAAATATTTAAACTTGATCAAATCAATGAATAATGATTGAAATCTCTAACATAACTAATCTATATCTTTCGGCACATAACTTTACAGAAACAAAACACGCCTGTAAATTCGTTAAAATGATTCTGTTTGACGTTATATCACGGAATAAAAATGAATTTATACACTTCCAACAATACATTTTTTTATTTCTGTCAGCGTCACTTTTTTAATGTTGTTGTAGCAATGTTTTTTGAAATAAACAACTTGAAAAATAAAATAAATTTTGAATTCCGCTGTAACAATGAAAAGTATTGTTATAAAGTATCCAAAGGAATGAAAAGTATTTTTGTAAATTAGTTTTTAATTAATATCTTTTTCACTAATTAAAATTTCGATATTTAAATGGTCGAAATTGATTCCTTGAATTATTCCCCATCTTTTGGTACTTACCGCGCGCTTATCCGTTCGGTGGTTCTTGAGAAGATAGCCGGACATACATACAAACATAATACATAGAGTCGAATTTTAATAGTGTAGATTTCATTACTTTTGTAACATTAGCATAAAGGATTCTACCTTTGCCTTCAAGCTTGCCGGAATGTGATTTTTCAATAATGTCCCCATTCAAATATTCGTCTTGCATAAATGAGCAAACTGCAATCAATTCATCGTGTGGTAAATTTGTGTTTTCGAAATCGAAAGTATATACAATGCTAATTGTATTATGTATAAGGAAGTTTAAATCTTCAATGTTCTTATTAATTATGAAATTGACCTCTTTCCCTATTTTCCCAGAACAATTTTAAGAAATTTAAAGAACTTTTTACCTATATAAGAATTATAGCAGCCTGTCCACATGTCACAAATCTAAATTTCGTAGTTTTTAACGTGAAAATGTCTTTCCGCTCGTTACAGTGAGAGTCGGTGGAACTTTCTTGTGTGACAAAATACAGTCATATTTGAATCCCTAATAACTTCGAGACTAATAATGCGAAAAGAATGGTTGACCCCACAACGGATAGATCATATCTGTAAGAGTGTGTCGCATAGTATTTGTTTTGCCTGTGACCTCATCGTACTAGTGTAGGCGCATGCGCGTATTTTTATGAATTATCTTTATGTAAGGTTATAAATAATTGTAGCTCGAAAACGCGTTTAGCTAGAAGTTTGATTCTGGTGTTATTTTAAAGAGCTTGAGGAGTAGTACTAGGATCCAAAGTGAGGCAATAAAATTATGTATCAGAATATAAGTAAAAATCGGTATTAAATTGAAAATTTCAAACTCTGCATGTTTTTTATTATAACATGCAGAGTTTTCTTTCGAATTGTGCGAAACATCCAGGATATTTGATAATTCGTAAAAGAAACATTGTATTAAAATTTGAATTCATAAATCTGAATATTACGGGAAATATGAACACTTGCAGTAATTAATGTTTCACAGCGCATACGCAAAATGTAATTCTATAAACTTTCAACAGTTGGAGCCATCAAAAACTACTGTAAATAAAATATAAGAAAGGCGCAGTTCGGGTCCCCGCCATAGAACTTTTGTGAAAACGTCAGGATAATTACGCAGAACTAGTATTTCGTATTAATATGTAATTTAATTATCAATCTCTTTAATACAATATTTACACAGAGTAATATAATGTTACAGAGTAGATAAATCACAAGTTTATCACATGTAGCAATCGTCTGTGGTAGCTTGTGATTTATCTATTCTGTAACCTTTATACTACTCTGTGTAAATATTGTATTAAAGCGTTTCATAATTAAATTACATATTAATAGGAAATATTTTTTTATGATTTTATCCTGAAGTTTTCAAGAAAAATCTATGGCGCGGACCCGAACTGTGCCTTTCTTATGCTTTTCTATGACATTTTACGTTACGGAATAAATAAAGAATAATTCAAATTTTTGCCTCAAGCTTTTAATTTCTTCCAAAATTGATTTTTTAACAAAAATACTTGTTTCCCTAAGGTTACTTTTTTATTGTCAATCCCGCTTTTTATTTCCTCTAGAAATTTCTATTTCTATTCCCCAGACCCTTCCAATGGACAATGGCTTCTTCTTGCCGCCTTTGAAATAAATATATCTAGATCTCTGCTAATTTCAGGCTCTCTGCACAAGGAATAAGAAAGTGGAGTTGCCACTGATAACTTGCAATTAGATGTTCCACGACCCGGACTCCATTAGGCTTTTGTGAAGGTGTCAAATTTTCTTCATTATTTTTTTATTACCAGCCTATGGGTCACTAAGTAAATGGCGTCCCTTGGAAAGGAGGGGGCGGAGGGTATGGCAAAAAGGGTACAATAATTTGGAAACACTGAAAATTTTTTAATACGTAAACTTCAAAGCTGTACATTTACAAATTTAAAGCTGTATATTCCCGCTTTTGAAATCCTATGAAAAAATTACATTTCCTTTTTGTTTTACAATATTAGATATTTATACTTTAATTTTTTATTATTTTCGATTGTTTCTTCTCGCTTTTATGATATAAAAAGAAGTTTATAAGAATCAACACATAGGTCATTTTAAATGGCTTCGTGGGTCAGTTTCTAACCCGCGCATCATAGATTCGTCACCACTGATGTAGACAATGAACAGAACCGGTGAAAGGCTGCTAAAGGAACGCGGGTAAAATCTCTACCACAATTTGAAGTTTAAAATTACTTTGTTGGTGGAAGCAGAATATAAAATTATGCATATGGGTATCAATTGAAATTAAATTTCCGGCGAACAAGCTAGTCGCCGAATGCGGTTAGTTATAAATAAATTTCAACTTTGATGTTCTATAGAAAGATTAATAAAGCAACACAAATATAATATATATAACATCATAACAGCTGTATAAATACTTTAATACAATTCTGATTTTATTTAATCAAAAAACTCAAAAATGAAAAATGCATAGGAAAAACTCTTTTTGGAAAAATGTGACTGGGAACAAAATTCAGTCAGAGAAGATGTTACTTAGGAAGTTCAAAAGATCTTTTGCTCTTTTTCCCTGAATAAAAGTGGTGTGCGTACCTTCTGCAGTGTACAAAATAATTTTTCCATCACAGACCTGAAAAATAAAGAAAATTGAACAAGTAAACATGTGCATGAAATTGCATATTCACAAACAATCTATCCATATTAGAATAGCTATTATACAAACAATTAATAAATCAAAGTTCCATAACTCAAATTAAGAAAAATCCTTTCTTTTATATTGATGAAAGAATTATTAGGGCAAAGAGGGAGCATTGAGTCTCTCTACACTCACTAAATCTCACTCCCAATGAATTTTCTTTTGTTATTACACCTGAAACATAATGTTTATAGCTGCAGAGTGGCTAGAATTGACAGGTAGAGCAGACATTAAGAAGAATGCACCCAATTACCAATAATGATGCTTAGCGATGTGCACAGTTTTGTCAGAAGACACCATGAGCAATTCCTGAACAATATTGGTCAACATTTCAGTCCCTTCCGATAATCGGTGATTCTGCATTTGTATTAAAGAATTTAAGTGATTAAGTTTTTATTCATTATGACACAGTTATTAAAAATGTATTTTTTAATCAGGATGGGCGGGGTTTGGGGGAGACCCTTCTGCTACTAAAACTTAAAAACTGAAACCCATAAAAGGATGCAATAGAGCTACAAAGATAACATTTAATGAAATAAGCAAAATTTATAAAGGTTTTTGATGGCTCCTTCAAATAACAAAAGAAGATAAACACGCTTCATTGGCTTTATTGGTACCACTAACAATTGTCACTGGTTGGTTCTCAGATATCTAGCAAGTAAGCATAAAGGCCAAAGAGGATCTCATATGCAAAGTATTCTTCAATGCTTAAATATACATTTTATCTTGTTCCTTTGAGATTCATCAAGTTTAAGTAAATAAATGTTCATTATTATCAAGAACGTGATCTACTGTTTAAATTGTGGTGAATACAAGTTTGATGAATTCAAACGTTTTCTTTGCCGTCATTTAATCCAACAAGTTCATAAATTAAACCGATATTATAACAGAGCATTAAAGTTATATCTGTAAATAAGCTTGTTATGAATAATTCAATGATCTTGTGACAAAAGCATTAGTTCACTTAATATATATTTGGATGTATAATTTTAATAACCCATATATTTGAACAGTCTAACTTTACGAAACAGAATTACCATTTAGTCTGCAATGCCCCTTCTCCGCCCACATGTTTTACAAAAGTAAAAAAGGGTATTGATTATTTACAGAAATTATAGCAAAGATTATATCAAATATGCATTCCAACTTACTTTTTCAAGATCATAAGTTTCTGAGATATTTTTCGTCATCTCAAGACTATCGGAAGCTTTGATGAGTGTAACTTCTTTCTTAAGTTTCTCTTTTGGAATGTACTTAAATGACATCAAGACCTTCTTGTAGTAAAGGTCAAAAGCCAATGTCAGGTTTTCGGAATGCAAGTTCTTGTAGGTGGCGGAGATTCTTTCGACAGATATTTTAACACGATCAGCAAGAGAAGGTAAACTCATCAATTCTTTCTTAAACTGAAAATGAGAAATAATATAATGAATGAAAACAGAATTATGTGTTTTAATTATAATGAATAACTAATTAGCAAAATTTTAAACTTTGTTAAACTACAAATAAATTAGGAAAAATGTACAATACAATAAAATCCATTTATTTTTTTAGTTTGTCATTAATTGCAATAGTTCAAACCATTAAAGCTAGATAGAATACAATATTTTCGTACTAAAAATAGTCTTATTATGACACAATTTCAAATATTGCTTTATATATATATGTACTAAAGATAATAATTACTATATATATATATACACATAATAAAGATAATACTTCCTGTTTATATAAATATATTAATAATAATAATAACCAATGTTTAAAATGTCATAACAAAATATTCAAAAAGAAATTAACAAACATGTGAATAATCCCTTGAAAAAACTTAAATTTTTAACTAAACTATATCTAATTTTAATCTAATAATTAAAAGTACTAAATATCTGCCAAAAGAACGTATGCAAAATTTGAACATATCTTATAAACACTGTTACAATTAATACTATTGAAATAGGCAATCCAAGAAATGGAGTTTTCAACAATTAAACTGGTAGCTCAACTTTGGACGAGTTTTTGCCATGTTAAATCAATTTTGTTGCACAAAACACCCATGTTAACCATTGTTAGAAAAAAGACAGGGTAATGAACCCTAAATTAGAAGAAAAAAGAAAGTTGGGGTACTTAATTTATTGCATCACTATAAGATAAAAATATTCAAAATGTATCTAAAATAAACATTAAAATATATTGCTCCTATAAAATATTACTCCTATAAAATATTGCAGATAAAATAATGAATACAATATTTAAAAATTCTCAACCATTTTGAACAAGGAATTATTAAATCAATATATAAAACTTACCATTTTACCTGTATTCAAAAATCAACTGCATTCCAACACACAAAATAACTGCCACACAGTGTCAACATTAATTAGAAAACTATTTTAATTCTTAAAATAATCTGCAACCTAAATTAATAATCCAAATATAAGTTAACATTCATGAGATTAATTAAAAATCTAAATTTTAGAAATATAAAATTGTTATTCTAAGTAACCAAAATAATTCTTATATAAGTTACTTATATTGTTATAAGCATATAAATATTTTTTAGTAAAAAACTGTTAAATGTTCCTAATTCTATTATCGTTATCTGTAACTAAACTGTTATTTCTATTTATATAATTTATTATTAAATTCTTGAAGACAGATTTACTGAGATTGAAGTTCCAAAAAGGAAATGATTTTAAAATTAAATGCATTTCTTTTATCAAAAATATCAGTATTAATTTTGCTATGTATAATTTTTATGTCTAAATCGAAAATTTCTGCAAATAATGCATTGTCATTAGTCTTTATTAGTTTTGAATAATCAGGATAGAAATTAATTTATGGTTTTAGATATACATCTTTATTAAAGACTATCAAAACATCTATATATATATACAATAAATAAGAACTGTTAGAAATGAAATCTCTCTTAAAAATGCAGGTATAAATTTGCCAAACTATTACTAGCTGGCCTTCCTTGAGGCAATCCTATAATCTGACGTTACATCTTATTATCATAAAGAATACAATTTTCTTTTAATAATAGTTTAATAAGAGTATATGAATGCTAATAACCTTATTTAAACCAAATTCATTATGAATTTTTACTAGAGTATATGCCAAATCATATAGAACTTATCTAAATAGATCTTAGAAATCAAATGTCTGTATATTAAAAATATAAACATTTTTAATTGAATTTACAATTTCAACACTATTATTGATAATAATAGTATTTTTCTGCTTTCTTAAATCTTCTGTAATTGCCTGTTGGAATTTATGAAGAATTTTGCCTGATTTAGTAATGTGTGTATTGCAGTCATTAGTTACAGTTCTAAATTTAATAAGATTTTTGTGGAATTTTGAAGTGAGAAAAATATGTGGATAGTTTTCTTTACACATTGAATGCCAAGTTTATGTATATAGTTTATATATATATATATAAACATATCCAACAACTGGCCTTCGCAGAAGGTTGGCGCCTCTAAAATTCGAATTTAATGCGAGATAATCGATTCTTAAGATCGATTGGTATTTGATTGTTGGAATTCCAAATATGGGTTGTCATTTTCAGAGTAATAGTTTATAATCTAATTATCTTTCTGTATTTCATTGTATGATTATTAATTAGTTAATTTTAATTATTGGTTTAATAGGTGTATATAATGAAAATGTTATTTGAGTTTGAATTGTTTGTAAAATATTATATATATATATATATATATATATATATACTAGCCGCTGCTCCGCGAGTTTTACAAGAGTATTATTATTTTTAAGAGATTAATAACTGACCCAAAGTAACTTCCTATCTTTTAAATATGAAAACTCAAAAAATCCATATAGATCTCAGTGCAAAACAAAATACACATGCTAGGATAATTACTACACTCTGTGTACAAAAAATCTGTACACCCATGAATAAAAAAAATTAATCACCTATAAAACATGCATACATCTGATTAATCGCTATCTCTGCGGAATAAAAAACATGAAAAGTAAACTTCAGTTACATGGGATTTCTTGCCACATCACTTTGTATCGAAGAAGCAAGTTTTAGCTTTTCCTCTTTTTATCCTTATATTCTACATAAATCTTAAATTTTTCTGTTCAAATTATCTGTGTAAACTCACTCTGATGCTGTTTATTGCTTTCATTTGTTCCTTAAGGGTGATATTCCTTGAAAACAGGCCTATTCTTGATATTTGCAAATTATCATGCTGGTAAATAAAATATATATGCTAGAATAATTAGTACTCTCTGTGTACACGCATGCATAAAAAAATTAAGCATCTATAAAACATGCATGCATCTGATTAATCATTATCTCTGTGGAATACAACATGCGAATTAAACTTCAGAAACATACATTACCTTTCAAAAGCCATAATATAACATTAGCATGCAACATATAATTGAAAAATTATCATTCTCAGTGCAAAACAGAATATACTTGCTAGAATAATTCCTACTCTCTGTGTATAAAAAAGTTTGTACTCACGTGCACTAAAAAAATAAGCATTTATAAAGCATGTATACATCTGATTAATCATTATCTCTGTGGAATAAACTCACTTGAAGAAAATCCGATGAGGAATGATCAAAAGTGTGAAAATTTTAAACGAAGAATTCAAACCGAAATGTTATGCAAATTCCACTAACATCAACCAATTAAATCAAAGTGAGCAAGCTGGAGACTAATTGAAACGATGCGAAGTTCACTTCTTGTGCCCGACACCAGTAAAAATATCAATGCACACGCAGGACACTGATAAAAAATCAACGTGCATCTAAAACAAATATTCTCTTACCGCCAAGCACTCCATTGGAGATCATAAGAGAAAACTATGCAAGTATGAACCCTAAACTACAGGTTAACCTATACAGGATCTAGCATCTCTCTACTATCAAACAAACATGCGCTCACACTAAGAAAGATTTAGGGTAAAACTTAAGTTTAGGGTACACAGCCGTTCCTCCCCACTTTGGATCACCAACTTTTGGTAGCCAAGAGTAAGACGGTTTAGCTCTGTCAGAATATTTGTTTTGGGTGCGAAGTGAGCGTTTTAATGGTGTCTTGTGCACGCTATGCCTGCAGCATACTAGGAGGGAAAATTCGGCATGCGCGGCATCTCCAGTGGGTTACGGGCAAATTTTTTATACTTAAAAAAAGAACAGCGGCTTGGCTTTCAACAAAGCTGGGAACCTAGTAGCTTCGCTTTTTCATTGAATGTGAGGAATCTAAGATTTTTATTAATTCCAAAGTTCTCACCTCAAAATGTTCCTTCTTCAAAATGACAACAGTAGCGCAGAGCAAAGTGCTCTAAACAAATCCAAAAATGTCAAGAACAGGAATTACGTGCACGTGAGTTGAAAAAGATACGTTTCAAAACTCTCAGAATCAAACCGTAGAATTCCAAACGAACTATTATTCAAATTCTATTAAATTAACAAATTTAATAGAAGAGTACAGAACAAATCAATTAAAATAATGCGTAAGACACGAAAAATCTAATATATCCATGTAGTTTACTCTAAAATTTCTTTATAAATACAACTGAATGCAGCAGAAGTAGAAAATATAACCGTCAATGACTCAAAAGATCTCACACGTGACCAAAAACAATGCTTTTTTACACAGCTGGCAGCTAACAGTGATCGTGAGCCTCTTAATATCACAGGTTTAAACTTGTCGAAAATCTCCACGGAGTGAAACACCCTTTTCTCCAAATGGATTGGGGATTTCGCAAGATCCTGGAGGAGACGGTCAACTGCTGAAAAAGCATGATAAACAAACATCTGACCTGTCCCTACAGAACCATCAAGAAAGAAAAGCTTTGGACCACTGAATTGATTTCCATATACGCATTCATTACAGTTTCAAACAAAATTCTTTGTTTAGTATTAAATTTTTCTTTATTTTTGTTTGCTTTAGATTGCTCCAGTAATATGTCATGAGGAAAAATCAATGGAATATCTGTATAGGTAAATTTATGTCTCGCAATTTCAGTTTTCTGAGGCTCAAACCTCAAGTCTTGAGAAGCATATTAATTTCGGCAAGTGCATATGAAAGTGCAGTCTCGCACAATATTCCACGAACAGTTTTTAAATTATCCAAACAAACTGCACCAGATTTAAGCACATAGGAACATTATATCTGAAGAAATCTAAATTTAGTTATTCCATTTAGAAGATTTTTACAATCACAGATGGGATGCATTGTATTAGTTGATGCATTTGTAAATATGATTCTGCGAATGGATTCATTTTTCTAAAAACTGCATCTAATTTCTCCATTACATTTTATAAACATCGTTCATTATTATCCATAAAATAGCTTTTACCTTCAATGGAATCACATTTTCGATTGGAAAGTCATTGCAATTACTTATTCGTATTTGGTGAGAATTAAGCATATTTTCGCCTATTTCTGTTATCTATATTTCTTTAAATGGAGGTTTCAGTGACACGGCGAGACCTCTTCCGAGCATTTCTAATTATATTTTACAGCTCCATAAATTAGGTAAATGAAGGTTGAAAAAACGTTCAAAAGTATGTGCGTCGGTTTGTTTACATTTGACTGTTGCCATTCGACAATAACTAAATATGCAAGATTTTTGTGCCAAGTACTATATCGTTTTCATTTAATTTAATAATTTAAATTTCAATTAAAATTTTTAAAAAACGGCTCCGAGGTGCACATCTTCAGAATCCAAAGTATATCTGTGCCAAATTTGGTAACTCTATGTTATACGATCTGTTCTGTACACCGCCAAAGGTTTCGTTGACGTAGTCATGAAGCAATAAACAAGCCGAGTATAGAACTAATTTTCATTTATTTATCAAAGTATTTAAGTTGATTTCTAAACACAGCAGAGAGTTATGTATTCAGACATGAGCAGAGTCGCGGATGTGTGTACATCTCATACCAGGTTTTCAATCCAAAAGAGAGCTAAATATTCCTGCGTTCTCTCAGATAGGGGATTAACATATAGACAAGTGGTAAAGTGAAGGAAATATTATTTATTTTTAGCAAGTTACGTAAGTGTTTTAGGGAAAAGTCTGGCACCGACAAGACGCTGAGTCACGATTTCTGTGGGCACGTGGAAGCTATTAAAATATTCTTTATTTTAAAATATTTTTTTATTTTCTTTCTATGCCAAAACGTGTGAATTAATATTCCTCCAGCGCAGGAAATGAAACGAAACTGGAGTTTAAGAAAAGTGATTTTGGAATACATTAGTAATGTACCATAATTAAGATTTAAAAAAAATTAATATTAGAATTTAAAATAAAATTAATTGAGATTATTACAATTTTCTCAATCCACAAGACGTGTGTGTACGCCAAGGCCATTGACACACACCCGTATCTTACAGGGATGTCCAAGTAGGAAATTAAAAATTAAATTTCGATTAGAACTGTTATAAAATTTTCACTTCACTTTATCATAAACATGAAAATATTGTCCAACAAAGAGAGAAGAAATGGGCCTGAATAGGCATATAAAGAAATAATTATGTGTTTCAGACCATTTATGTAAAACATGAATAAAACAAAAATAATATTTAAAATACAAAATTCCTGTAAAATTGATCTTTAGAAGGCTCAGTTCTTTGGTATTGATGGTAAAGATTTGAAGATCGAGACCACTGTAAATATGAATGTTGAATACACTGGCTCTATACAGTATCAAAAACTCACAACTTTAAACGTATGAATACAGTAAGACTGAAAAATAAAATAGGAAAATAAACAAAAAAGATTCAAAATATTGTTATATTATCAAACACGAACAATGAAACAAATTATATAAAAGTTGTAAGTTTGTTTGTGTGTCTTTGTGTATAAAATAATTTCTGTTCTGCATTGTTCTTCAGAATATTAAACTTAGTGATCTTTGGTTTACAGAATCCTATTCGGACAATAAGGACAGAGGGAAAAAATTAAATTTTCTCTTACTTCCATACAGGAGCACTTACTTCTTCAAGATGAAGACAGAGTATTCGGGACAAAACCAGGAAAAAAAGCGAAGTGAGTTGAGATGTCGACCCTGTCACACAAAATGTGACTACTTGTTTTATTTCTTATTTTGACAACATTTCACAATAACATCGAGGAAAAACAATAACATTTATAGTGGAAGAGGTGGGTCAACCTGACGAAAGGGAAGCAAAAACAGGAAATATTTTTTATGCGTAGAGAAACTTTCTATTCGTGACTCAATTTTAATTCTTCAGGGGGATAAGTTCTTAATTTAGGGTAAAGTGCCAAATAAAAAATATGCAGGAGGAAATTTTGCGACGGAGTGAGGTGTTAAATTATACTCATTAATAACTTGTTCCAGAAGTTTAGTACAAAGGATTTTGACAGGAGAAGAATTTACTTTACATTTTAATTTGGTTACAATGGACTGCTTCACTAGTTCACACTTTCAATTTGTCTGGGGATGATGAGAAGCTGTTAATAAGTATGTGACACTGTAATTTCAAAGGAAGCGTTTGAATTTAGACTAGGCAAAAGCACCGTTTCTATCATTTAACAATTTAGTGGGTACTTAAATTTGGAAAACCTGTTTCAGACAATCAGCATAAGTTTCTGTTGTTTCACTTTTGGGAGGGAAAGCCAAAACATAACGAGTTGCCTGATCAAGTATTAAGTGCAGATATTTTTTAGTTGAATTATAGTAGTTAAATCCTCTAAGAGTATCGATAGAACGATATTCAGAAGGTCGATCTGTAAGTGGCACAGTCTGTAAATGACCAAATCTTTTTTGCCTTTTCTTTTTGTTTAATTGACAAAAATCACAGCTTTTGACAAATACTGAAATATCCTGGTTAATGGGAGGCCAATAGTATTGAGGAGTAATTAGATTGATTATCTTTCGAGTTCCCGGGTACCTAAATTGTTCATGAGCATTTTGCAACACTTTTCGCATTAACGAAAAAGGTACAACAGTTTTAAATATTTTTTCTTTTTAAGGATGAGGACATCATTAATTTTATTATATTTAGAATTATCCAAATTGTCTAAATTTTGATGTTTCTTTATCTCATCTAATTCAAGTAAATGTACAGTGTTGGATATATTGGGTAAGGATGCCTTGATAACATATCAGCTTCAACATTTGCTGTTCCCTTTAAATATTTAACTTCATAATCAAACATGCTTAATTTCAAAGACCAACGGAACAATCTTCCTCTTAATTTTTTTTTACATTTTTAAGACAAACAAGGTCAGCATGATCAGTTTGGATTATGAATTTTTTACCATGTAAATAATAATAAAACTTATCAAGAGCTTCCACTGTATACAAACATTCCAATTCCGTGATGCAATAATTCTTTCATAACTATGTAAAGTTCTAGAAAGATAAGACACCGGATGAAGATTACCAGAACTATCAGGCTGTTTCAAAATTGCCTCGATTGCAACTTGAGAAGCGTCACAGAACACATGAAGAAGTAGTTTAGGGTCAAACAATAGTAATACAAGTTAAGTTTTTATTTTATTGTTTAACAATTCAAAAGCTTCTTAGAATTCTGCAGTCCATTGTCTATGTTTATCCTTCCTTAAAAGTTGATTTAAAGGCTTCCGAATTTTAGCATATGAATCAATGAATTTGTTATAAACGTTTACTGAACCAAGAAAACATTGAAGTTGCTTAACATATTTTGGAGGCTGCAATTTTTTAATATTTTCAATATTATGATTATCAGGAAAAATAAAAACCCTCTTTAATTTCATAACCAAGGAAGTTGATTTTATTTTTAGCGAAAACAAATTTTGAAAATTTTAGATTGTTATTTTCTTCACAAATTTTGAATATTTGTTCTAAATTAAAATAGTGTTCCTCTAAAGAATTTGAGAACATCACTACGTCATGAAAATAATGACATGCAAAAGTTGAGCATTTATGTTTGTTTAAAATTCTACGGATGGTACGATTAAATATTGCAGGGCGTTAAGAAAACCCAAAGGGAGAACTTGAAATTCATATAAACCTTCACTTATAACAAAAGCTAGTTTTTCTTTATCTTATTAATGAAGAGGAAATAGCCAATAACCTGATGCGAGATCTAAAGTTGAAAATATTTTAGCATTACGTAATATATCTAACAATGCCTCAATTCGTGGTAAAGGTTCAGCATCAGTTTTACAAATAGCATGTAATTTTTGATAATCGATGCACAAAAACCTATTTTTTTTCATTTCATCTCTCTCTTAAGCCAACGTGTCAGGAGAGGAATAACAACTATTAGATTCTTTAACTAACCCTGCAGCCAATAATATTTTGAGTTGTTTATTTATTTCAACTTCCTCAGCAGCTGATATTCTGTTTGCTCTCTGGAAAATTGGTAAGTCTGATGTCAAATTTATTCTAGGGGTTCCATTCTATTTTTCCCTACATCACATTTATCTTTACAGAAGACATGAGAATTTTCTGACATAAGGGTTTAGATTGGAGAGGATAATTCATTAACAATCAAAGGTGAAAAAATTTACTCTGAGGTATTAACCATGCTATCCTGATTATACACCTTGATATTCGCATTTTCTTGTATATGTAAAGACATTTGATTATTTAATTTTGTATTTTGTTTTATAATATGTTTTCTATTTTGTAAGATTTGATTTTTTCACAATCGATAACAAGTTTATATAGACTACAATCTGGCAGTCCCAAAATGATATATGGTAAAGGATTTTCAATAATATACAACATTATTGTTTTATTTATTTGGCCAATTTTTAAATAAACGTCAAATATTTGGCTGGCTTGATTTACTCTTACAAGACTAGTATGTTGTCTCGGTAGATTAAGTCCATTGTGTATATCTGCAGATATGAGAGAAAGAGTGGATCCTGTGTCAATAACAATATTAACATTATCAAATAAAGTACGCGACATAGGTAAATGTCCCAAGTTTTAAGGACTTGGTAAAGTTGAGATATTTCCGGACACTAACAGTTGTCAATGAACTGGGCCAGAGGCCTCAGTAGAAGGGTTTTGTCTGTCATCGTTAGTGTTCTCCCTGCCATTTTTTATTTGTGATGAACTAACAGAGTTTCCTGTGAACTGAGAATCAGAGTTAATTGTTATGGGTAAGTCACATATAAACTTTGTTTGTCTCAAAGGAGACAATTGAGTCCAATGATAGGCATTAAAAATACCTTGTCTGGTTCAAATTCTGCATGGAGAATAAGAAAACCCATTCTGATTTGGCCTAAATATGTTAAATGATTTTCAATGATATACAACATTGTTCTTTTATTTATTTGGCTAATTTGTAAATAAACGTCACATATTTGGGTAAGTAGAAAGCTTCCATGGGCTTGATTTACTCAGACTGGCCTAGTATGTTGTCTAGATTAAGTTAGTCGGTAGATTAAGTTTATTGACTATATCTGCAGATTTGAGAGAAAGAGTGGATCCTGTTTCAATAACAATATTAACATTATCAAGTAAAGTACGCGACATAGGTAAATGTCCCAAGTTTGAAGGACTTGGTAAAGTTGAGATGTGTCCTGACACTAACAATTGTCAATGAACTGGGCCAAAGGCCTCAGTAGAAGGGGAATCAGAGTTATTTGTTATGGGTAAGTCACATGTGAGCTGTGGTTGGACGCAAATGAGTCCAATTATAGGCATTATTATAGGATTACCTTGCCTGGTGCAAATTCTAAATGGAGAAGAAGGTAACAAATTTTGAAAATGCGCATTGTGATTTGGCCCTTGCTTCACAAAAGTGTTGGAATGAGGATTCGAAAGAATATTTTGACGCGACCTCGAGCAATTTTGAAAACTTAGCCTAAAAAAAGAGTTTTGTGTTCTAGGTATAAATGTTGGTTGTTGTCTAGGAATAAAATTTGGTCTTGTTCTCTTTGGCGGCCCATTATTCCTGACTGTTTTGTTCAGGAAAAAATTCCTGAATTCTTAAAAGTTTTGTGGCTACTGTGAGCCCTTCTGCAGGTGTATTAGGGGGTTTGACTCTTATTAACTGTTTGAACCTCTAAAGTGCCAGAGTTTGGACAAAAGATTGTATTCTCCTTCTGCGGTCAGTACCACGCAGTAGGGGGCTATTAGATCCGTCATTGGGCGACAGTGAAAGATGAATTCCTTTGTTGACCCTTCTTTGAGTATTCTCAGAAAAGTTGGGAATGTCTTACAATTTTAAAATGCAACAAGTTGGAGTTTTTATCGGTGAAAGTTTTTGATTTTTTCCCTATTTTATTTTCCCTAAATTTTTATAATTTTTTATGTGAGTCTTATTGCTACAAATTAAATGTGTACATCTCATTGTTTTCTCTTCACTACATGTTTATGAAAATATTTTTAATGCCTCGAACTTTGAAATTATTACTCGAAGTTTGTTACGAGATATTTAATTCTTGAAACAAAACAAATGTATATTGTTCATTCAGTGCATTGCAAATGTGTTTCAGTACTTAAAAATGTGTGTTTAAAACAATAATCAAAATTAATGACACTACGATATAATTTTGTTTCTTCACCATTTAGAAAAACAATTGTGTAAATAGGGAATCTGAATGGGCATTTCGGATTTCAAGATTACGATTTCTGGTGTTTATTTGCATGCGATTACGATTTTAATTTTTATTAAATTTTCATAACTTAGCTTTTGTAATCAAGGGTGAATCTTTAATCACTTTTTTTGATAATTTTTCTATGCGATAAATTTACTTGCTGCTATGCCATTAAATTAATTTTAACCGTTATTTTCTTCGTGTTCATAAGCATAAGGAAGAAACTTATTTAATTTCATAATTCCGAAAAAAAAACCAAGTAAGAATCTTTTGCAAAACTCAACAACTTTAAAATTCCGAATTATAATAAATTATTACGTTAAGAAAATATACGATTTTATATAATCAATGTCAATCTTTTCAGATTGAAACAGTTCAACAAGCTGATTACATATATTTTGTCTATTATCCTTTTTAAAAACACTAATAAATGAAAACAAAAAAATGTTTTCATTAAAAAGTATAAACGTACTCATATGTTAAGTAAATCTTTTATATATGTATAGTATTTTATATTCAAAATTAAGTTTCAAAGGCAATTTCAATTCGAATGTCCATAAATTAAAGTAATCTATAAAAGAGAAAATTGCCAGCCTTTTAATTTTTTATTTTATATTCCTTTTATTTGTTTTTATAATTAAAAACGTTTCTTTAGTTAGAAAATATTAAAATCCTATAGCTTAGGCTAATAAAAATACGTATATGTGTATATTCAAGGTTTATAAACGTACAATTTTTTACCCGTTAATTAACATTTATTTTGGATACACATTTACTCTCTAAATCTAAAAAGTAACAACTCAGAATTATCTGCGAATTTTACGCAGGTGACTTCTGATCCTGATTTTACGCTGCTAAACGCAATATGAGTTGAAAGACTAGATCTATTGAAACTGACTCTCCCATGACCACAGACACTCCCTCTCATTATGTCGCCGCGTGACAACAGGAGAGAGAGAAAACTGGTAGAAGGAAAATCTCGGGCCTGACACTTATAAGGGACTTTTATTTCCCAAAACAGTCTAGGTCCTGATGCTAGGAGGGTTAAACACATCCAGCAGATTTAAAAGAGTATCAAAAGAGGTTAATAATCATGCAATTAACTTGATACTAGATATATGCAATTAACTTGATTATCATTTTATACGAAATAATTAAAATTCAAAACTTAGGAAGATAATTATTCAAAATTATACTAGCTATAGCACTTCCAAAAACCAATTTGAAAATATCTTAAGAGTAGCATTTTTAGATGAGAATAATTCGTTAGTAGCATTTTTTTCAATAGCGGCCCGCACTCGCTATGACATTATGAAAAATAACTTTGTACCCCTTTTGGGTGATATTTTACAAACATTTATTACTGATGCAAACTGATTTAAAACTTTAATTACGTGATTTCATTAACACAATTACTACTAATGACCGACCCGCTCTCAATTAGTGACAACACATGACAAGGAATACCATATCGCGTGGTTTCCAATGATGCGAGAAAACATTTTTGAGAGTTATTCAAAATGACTTGAAACGGCGAAAATATCGTAGAGCTCACGCAGAGTTTTGAAGATCGGGAAGAGACAACAGAGCAGCACTGAAAACATGTGGAGTGATCATCACTAGAACAACGACATTAATCACGTAGGAGCAATATTAGGCAGCCAAGACCTTTGGGCAGACTGTGGCAGTTGATAAGGGAATATTACTGGAACATTTGGAGACCTGATGGTGACTGGGCAATTGCAGCGTCGTCTACTCTTCTTGACTAACGGCTACAAGCTCAACCCCGAAGTGAAGCTTTCCGACGAAGGCAAGGTTGATTTTCGCGGAAGCCGAGATTGAGCCATAGTCAATTTCCTTTTTCTGTTGTTCCGCCACACACGTTGATTTCGTTTTCACCTTCTTAAGAATTTTTCCTCCGCGCAGTTTTATCCTGCTGACTTACTATAATAATTTCGTTGATGTAGTCATGAAGCAATAAAAAAGCCAAGTATAGAACTAATTTTCATTTATTTATCAAAGTATTATGTTGATTTCTAAACACAGCAGAGAGTTATGTATTCAGACATGAGCAGAGTGGCGGATGTGCGTACATCTCATACGAGGTTTTCAATCCCAAAGAGAGGTGATTAACATATAGACAAGTGGTAAAGTGAAGACAATATTAGCTATTTTTAGCAAGTTAAATAAGTATTTTAGGGAAAAGTCTGGCGCCGACTCTGTGGACACGTGGAAGCGATTAAAATATTCTTTTAGTAATAAATATGCCAAAACATGTGAATTAATATACCTCCAGCGCAGGAAATGAAACGAAACTGTAGTTTAAGGAAAGTGATTTTGGAATACATTAGTATTCTTCTATAATTAAGATTTTAAAAAAATATAATATCAGAATTTAAAATGAAATTAAGTGAGATTATTACACACACACACACACACACATACATATATATATATATATATATATATATATATATATATATATATATATATATATATATATATATATATATATATATATATATATATATTGTAACCAACGTATATGAAATAACAGAACGTTATGTTCAAAAGGAAAACAATAAACAATTTAGTAATTCTTTGCAAAACTTCACTTTTTAACTATACTACAACTAATTTAAAACCAAATAAATTAAGAATCTATATATGTAAAACACTAAAGTCTAATTACTTATTCGCTCTAATTACTTATTGTCGAAAGGCAACAGTCAAATGTAAACAAACCGCCACGCCGTGCGAACGTTTCACACTGCTTAGAGCTGCACTTAATTCAAGGCTTCGCTTAAATAATTAAAGGAGCTTCAAAATATTATTCGAAACGCTCTCAAGAGGGCTCGACGGGTCACCGAAACCTCCATTCATTCATAGGAAAGAATATGTAAAAGAAATCAAGATGATAGAAAATAGATTTCAGACAAAAAGTTTAATTGAGCTCGAAAATAGGCTTAACCGTCGCCAGACTGGCAATTGCTATGACTTGCCTATGGAATTACACTAAGTGATCAGATGTATAGGGAACTGTAAGAACACATATGTGCTGCATTAAAATAGAACAGGTGTGAAAAAACTATAAAAAAGAACATAAATATCTGTCTCTGTATATGATTTCTTAAACATAGATGGTATTTATCGAGAAACAAATAGAAAATAACTGATACAAATTGCCAAGCATTAACACTAAATGCAAAAAAGAGAGATCTTTTGAGAAGAAGCAAAGTCTATCTTCTTCGTTGAAAAATGCTAACTCTGGACGGCAGGTAACTTTAGGCCCAGAAATAAAAAATATGCGATTGTTCCATACATGTTATGTGTAAAAGAAATTCAAAAAACATATTTTATGTTAGTTATTTCTATCATTTAACCAATGTTTTTCTATGCTCTTCATAATCATACTTCTTCCTTAACATAGATGGCGCAACTCTTTTAAACATTATTATAATTCTCTAAATAGTTTTGCTGTTTTTAGTTTTTTGCACAAATTGAATGTGTTAGTTTTTAAAAATTTGGATTTGTTAATTAATCTCTTGAATATTACTTATATTCGGCTATTTAAATATGGTATCAGACTTGTTTTAAAAAATAAAATATTTTTCTACTTATGCTGACACTCCACGGAAATTTGTTCTGGTGTTGGACAGTTGTTGGTTTGAGAAGGCAGGTGACATAAAAAGTTCCAAAATTTATTTACTAATTCCTTGTTAAAAATGAAAGAAATTTTTCTTAGATGTTGAATTTTTGTTGAAATGCAGTATTGGATAATGTGCAATATATTTTAAAGCTTATTTTAGATACATGCTAGCTATTTTTATCTTCTGGTGTTGCAATAATTCAGGGTAAAGAATTTCTTTCTTCTTATTTAGAGTTAATTACACTTTCTGTTCTTTTCAATATTTGGTGTCATGGATGGTTTGCGCAATAAAATCAGATTTACCTGGCAAGCTCATCCAAAGCCTAGCTAACCACTTTAATTCTTGAAAATTCCATATCTTGGATTGCCTTTTTTAATTATCTATTTATAGTCTTAATTGTAAAAGAGTTCATATATGTTCACATTTTCCATAGGTTATTTTGGCATTTATTTAGTTGTTTTCATTATTAGATAAAAATTAGATATAGTTTAGTTCAAGCTGATGTTTTTGCAGGGTATTATTGATGTGTTAGTTATTTTTCTTATGAACATAATGATATTGCATTTTTATCGACATTAGTTATTAGTTAGGATATAAAAAAAATAGAAAAAATATCTTAAAAAGTCAAAATAACAATAATAGAAGCAATTTATATGGTACGCGCAAGTGCAGCATCATCCAGGAAAAATTGCGAAGTACAAAGATATAAATACAAATTAAGGGAAGTTTTAACTGTGATAGTGGTAAAAGTACAATAATATTAACAAAAAAAGAAGGAAAAGAAGGAGAAGGAAGAAAAATCTGATGGATGATGTCATCAGAGGCCTCCATCCATGCACATCCAAAATTAGAATAGGTTTTCTGTCGGAGAAAAAACGACTTCAGGGACGAAATTTGAACCCATTCCGGAAAAAATGGAAGCTAAATAAAGGAAGAAAAACATTTATCCACAAAGGAAAAATTCAAAACAGTCTTTGAAACATAGTCTGAAAAAAAGGGCTTAAAATATCTTGCCTCTCTTGTCGTGGAATAAAAAACGACGCTCAAAAGTGAACATTTATAAGTGTGCGTACCTACCTCCATCTAGTGAGGAATGCACTAACTAAAAACCTAATAATTTTGTTGTTGTCTTTCATAAAGTTTTTTTATGGTTTTTATTTTGTTTTTTAGTATTTTAATATTTTTTACTTGTTTTTACGCTTTTTATTATTTTTATTTTCATTTTTTAATTCAGAGAAATTGGCCGGGGAGCCTTTACTAAAATGTCAGAAGGTGTGACATGAGTATTATAGCTATTTACAGTACAATGGGAGAATTTGAGAAGTAAAAAATTAATTAAATAAAACCTAAGAGATTAAAAAATTCTTCAATTGATAATTTTAAAGAAATATACATGGTAGCCGTTTAACTTTAAATTAATATTTAAATCGTCAATGGCCATGACACGAGCAGAATGGTTGTTGCAAACATTTTTCATTCCTTCGATTTCAGAGTGAATTGTATTTTCTATGACTTTTATACTGAGGTTAGTTTGATAATGACAAAGAGAATTAGCCTTAATATTAAAGTCTTGTTTTCTCATAGACACCAACCGAAACTCCTCAATCTAAAATTTCAATTACTAGATCTAAATAATTACAATTATTGCAATTATCATTGGTTTTATTCAGTTTAAGTTCTTCCGAATAAAAGTTAACACGTTCACGACCATCATCGCATATATGTGATCACTGTTTCCGTGCCCTACTGCCCATCGCCTCATATATGTGATCGCAACTTGAACGCTTTATTTGAATTTTTAAACGGCACTAGATGGCGGTAAAAACCGTTACTTTTCCGAATACTGTTGCATCAGAGCTTTGACCTTTAGTATGTACATTCGGTTCCGGGTTTTTCTTTTTGTATCAGAGCCATCTGATTATGAAAACAACTGAAAATTATAAACTGAAATATATATATATATTTTGTTAAATATTTCCATTAATCAAAACATGTGTTTTATTTTAAATATATACAAATATTAATCTAAATATTAAAATTAAAATCAAATTACCTTATCAATAATCACACAAATGAAATAAAAAAGATAGTTTGAATAACGACTATTATCCTTTGAAAAAGGACAATCTAGCAATGGAATTGAAAAATTTAAATGCTTATCAGCTTTGGGAAATAATATGTCGCATTAATCTAGATTTGTGGCGCCAACCCTCTGCGAAAGCCAATTGTTGGAAAAACGAAAAAATAGAGGAATAAATCTCCAAAATCTTTCAAGATTAGAAACGAGAAGGTATGTAACATATAACATACCAATTCAATAGTTATAATCATAGTTAGGAATGAGAATTATCCTAAAGACACTTCCGCAATTAAAGTGAAAATAATTTTTCTAAATTAATCTTCTAATACTATAATAAAACACTATAGAAAAATTAAGTATAAATAAAATTTAATCTTTTATTATAATATATATTTTTTGGAAATGTACATTAAAATAAATAAATGAATATATGATGCAATCTTATTCTTAATATAGTTGGGCCATCTACCTATGAAGTGATAAATATGATCACATCAAAAATAAATCTAAAAGACTTTTAATTTAATGGTGTTAAATATTTCTTATTAACATAAGCATACATGAAATTTATAGGATACCCATATCTCACAGTATTTTCAAGAAATGTATGAATATGAGACTGCTGTTTTAATCTGTCTGTGACTGAAATACTGCTTTTATGAAAATAATTTAAGACGATATTTCTATAAATTTGACGGCAATTTTGCTATTCCAATAAGGTAACTTCTTTATATTGAACTGAAAATTGTTTCGTTTATCATAAATTTCAGTGCTTAATTTATTATGAACTATTTTTATTTCAAGATCTAGAAAATCTGAAGAAAAACCTTCATTAGTTTTTAGTAATATCAAATATTCTGGATAAAAGTCAATTTGTGGTGTGTAGTCATATATTGTTGAACATACTAATAAATCTTTAATATATCCATACATGATACAATAATTATTGTAAATATTTTCTTGTTCAAAATAGTGTAAATATAAATTAGCTAGAGCATCAATGGCTGGTCCACATTGTGGAAGTCCCTTAAGTTGGTATACAAATTTAATATAATTTTCTTTTAATGTAACTTCTATTAATATTTTATATTTTTTAATATTAATCTTTTTATTTATGCTAAAATCTTCATGAATCTGTAATAGAATTTTCATCATATCTTTAATATCTCTACTATTGAATAAATCTTGAAAATCAAAAGTATGCACGGAATAAATATTTATATCTTAATACTCTTTATAATTTCATTGTTATTATTAATAATAACTTTAGTATTTTGTACTTTTAATTGATTTATAATCTTTTACAGATATTTTTGTAAAGTTTTACCTGTTTTCTTTATATAACTGTAACTCTTATTCGTTACGCTTCTAAATTTGATAGGATTTTTATGAAATTTTGGTGTAAGAAAAATATGGGGATAGTTCACTTTCTCACAATAAATATTTAAATTTTTCTGAAAAGCTTTAATTCTATTATCTATTTCTTATACTTAAATTTATTTCAATATATGCCTCATTATTTAGAATAAGTTCTTTAGGTAGTTTGTAATAATAATACTTACAAATGATAGCATATTTGTTTGGTACTTTGTTAACATAAACTATAAAAATTTCTTTCTGCAGATCTTCTATCTGTGTTTTAATATCCTGGTATCTAGTTTCATCATGTGTGTTAAAGTTGTGTCTATACAAATTATTTAAAACTTTATGTTTATACTCCTCAGAAGCTTCTGAAAGCATTCGATATTTTATTGCCATTTTCAATATAAAATTCTCGATATCTATTTTTTAATTGTGTTTTAATACTCCCATTACTATTGGAAATCATCATTTCATGTTCTGTTCCCTTTTACATTAGTTCTAATTAATATACTATATTTAATTATATAATATATAATATACTATATCTAATTAATATACTAATATTTAATTAATATACTATTATTTACTATATTTAAGTCACTTGTAATTACATGCCCTTGTTTTATATCTATAAAATTGTTATATTCATTACATATGCAATTCTCAATTTTAATGCTTTCTTTAATTTTATTGTAGTTAAATATCAATCTTCCAAGTTGCTTATTGTTTTTAAAAGCTCGTTTGATTTTTACATTATGAAAATGTTCGTTATATTTATCCAAAATATCTGAAAAGTTACAATTATCAAAGTTTTATCCATACATAAAAATGTACAATATTCTATGTCCTTAATTTTATTATTGACTCTTGAGAATTTTAATTTTTTAAAGACAAATTTGTAAATATCACTAATAATATCCCAACCTTGAGTATTTGGTAAATTGTTATCAAATAAATCTCTAATAATTTTTACTTCCTTTTTATTCTGTCCAAACATGTATCTCTTAATATTTTTAATAATAAAATCTTTGACAAAGTTTAAACTCAATTCAGAAAGATCTTTTATTTTTTCAAAACTTCTAATTTCTCTCTTTTTATTATCTGTTTTATTCTTCGAGTGGCTATATATTACTTTATTAGGTTCTCTATAAAGATATAGTGAACTATTATTTTTGATTATTTGCAATACATTTTTATTGAAGTAAATAATATTAAGTTCATAAGGATAAATTGTATTAAAATAGTGCATAAAATAGTTTTCCCACCATAATATATTTTTAATGTTAGGTACTATTTTCACACTACTAATTTTGCATTTTCCCAATCTCTGTTTGTTTAAATTTTTATTTCTTTTAAAGTTTTTTGTATCAGATCTATGTTTATTAATTCTAATATTAACTGTATTAGAAATCTGATGAATATAATTAAAGTTACATACATTACATGTTAATTTGTAGATACAGTTATAAGTTTTACAAAACAAATGGCTAGGTTCTTCATTAATTTGTTTTCCATTTATCATGATGCAAGTTTTGTATTTCTTGCTTTTACATATTTTGAACTTTAATATATTTAAAAAGTCATTTACATTTTGTTTAGATAATATGTTGGAGCTACAGCCTGTATCTATATTTCGACATGTATTATCGATTGTATTATGTAAATATATATTCTAGATCTTGAAATAAAAATAGTTAATTATAAATTAAGCATTAAGGTTTATGATAAAAGAAACACTTTTCAGTTCAATATAAACAAGTTACGTTATTGGAACAGCAATATTAGTCTTCAAATATATAGGAATATCGTCCTAAATCATATTCATAGAAGCATTATTTTAGTCACAGACAGATTGAATCAGCAGTCTCATATTAATACATTTCTTGAAAATGCTATGAAATATGGGTATCCTATAAATTTCATGTATGCTTATGTTAATAAGAAATATTTAACACCATCAAATTAAATATATTTTAGATTTATTTTTTATGTGATCATATATAATGGAATTAACATAGATCTTAGAAAATCAAATCATATGTAAATTGCGCCACTAGATTAAGAATAAGATTGCACCGTATATTCATTTATATATTTTTATGTACATTTATAAAAAAATGTATATCTTATTACAAAAGGTTAAATTTAATTTATAATTAATATTTTATAGTGTTTTATTATGGTACTAAAAGCTCAATTTAGAAATAATATTTTCACTTTAAAAGCGGAATTGTCTTTAGGATAATGCTCAAGTCCTAACAATAATTATAACTATTGAAATAGTATGTTATAAGTTATATACTTTCTCGTTCCTAATCATGAATTATTGTTGGGGTTTATTCCCCTATTTTTCCGTCTTCCAAAAATTGGCTTTTGCAGAGGGTTGGAGCAACAAAATCTAGATTTATGGCGACACGTATCAGTTCCCAAGGCTGATAGGCATTTGATTGTTAGAATTTGATCTAGAATTTTTCCAACTTTGATTGTCTCCTGGTTTTTGAGGGGATAGCAAAAATATTTTTACTTTTTTTCGTATGTCGTTGGCAGAAAAGAAACACTTATTAATATCATTGGCAGGCATTTCTTCCTGGCAAGCGGCTCGCCATGATTTTTTTCAATTTATTAAATTTTGGGTTTTTTTTGTCCTTTGTTTCTTGCAAGTTTTTGAATTTTTGCCTTTTCTTTCTTGTTTGTTTTGATATAAGGCTTTCTTGTTGACGCAGCTTTTGTTCGAATGCAGAATTAGCTTTGACATTTTAGCATAATTTTTCTTGTATTTCTTGTAAAATTTTTAATTTTTCTGAAAATATTATGTTTTTCATATTGTTTTATATCAAGTAATACTCTAGCTAATTTATATTTACACTGTTTTGAAAAGGAAAATATTTACAATAATTCTTATATCATGTATAGATATACTGATGATTTATTAATATTTTCAACCACACACCACAAATTGACTTTTATCCAGAGTATTTGATATTACTGAAAAAAAAAGGAAGGTTTTTCTTCTGCAGATTTTCGAGATCTTGAAATAAAAATAGTTCATATTTAATTAAGCACTGAGATTTATGATAAAATAAGTATTTTTCAGATCAATATAAACAAGTTACCTTCTTGGAATAGCAACATTAGTCGTCAAATTTATAGAAATATCGTCTTAATTTATATTCATAGAAGCACTATTTTAGTCACAGACAGATTAAAACAATTGTCTTATATTGATAAATTTCTTGAAAATACTATGGATATGGGCGTCCTTATAAATTTCATGTATGCTTATGTTAATAAGATATATTTAACAACCCTAAATTAATAGTCTTTTGATTCTAGTTTTTCTTTTTCATAGTTGTAATTGTCTATAATCAAAAATCTTTTGTATTTCATTTGTATGATTATTGATAAGGTAATTTGATTTTAATTTTAATTTAGATAAATGTATGTATATATTGAAAATATAACACATGTTTTGATTCAATGAAATATTTAACTACATATATAGAGAGAGACAATTATAACAACTAACTACTTCAAAGTTTATCTAAGAAGTATTCTTGTGTTTATCAAGTACTAAGAGCAGATCCGTGCCTATTTAAATGCCGCCTAGGGCAGATAACGAATAGTTCCCTCAGAAACATTATTTTAGGGAGAGCTAATATTAAAATTAAAATAAACTTAAATAATAATATATAATACAATTGTGTACTAATGTGATATAGCCATCTTCGGCGTCTAGATGGTTAAAACATCAAATTAATTGTATTCATTTTGTAATTTCGTAACTGGAATAGTAACACGTACAGGAAGAAAACTATTGCACCCGTAAACTGTACATATCTAAGAAGGTTCTTATTCTTGGAGGTAAATATGTATCTGATATGTACATAACGGTTTTTAGCCGTTAAAGTCACATAAGATTCTTTACGATAATGGTATTTATTAATTGATTAGAAATTTTATATCTTATTAGTTATACCACATAAATGAATAACATAAATTAATAGATACAGATATTTTAACTCTTATTAAAAATATCTACTATTTAGAAATTATGAAAATCTCCTTATTACTTCAAGTACACTTAATAAATATCAGATGATAAATCTTATACCGAATACAAAATGACCTTAAGCTGGAAATCAAATGAAGAGAAAGAGACTTACGATTTTTCCATAGATTAAGAATAAAGTAAAATTTTTATTAAAAAGTTATAATGATCTTTTTCAACAAAAGAAAAACAAATGATTTAAAGATTTAATGAAACAATGAAATAGGTTTGTGTTAAATTTCAACAGTAAAAATACTGCTGTAAATTATATTTAAAAATATTTTTAAAAATTTCGGAAAACATTTTACAACTAAACTTTTATGATTGAAAAGAAAATTTTCTTGACTCTAAGAGGGTGTAAAATTTATTTTTGTGCGATAATATTTTCAGAAGTTATTCTCCCAAAAATACTTAACAAAAACTACTTTTTAATTAATTAAAATTCTAATTAAAGTTTCGAAAAAAATCTTTTCGAAGTGTTTATTCTCACCCTCCAAAATGTATGAGGTCTAATTTGGTAACATAACTGAAACGGCCTGCCCTGCAACGCGCTCAAGGACATACAGACACCAGAAACACACAATCGCTTTAACTATTAGTTTAGTTAACTGCATAACGGGACGGCTCTTTAATCTAAAAGGCATCATAAGGGACATATCACAAAAAGATCGGTTTTTAAAATTATGAATTAGTTTTGAATTTTATAAAGAAATTTTGCTAAACTTACTATGAACCTTTCATACATGAGTTCTTTAACCACACAAAAAGGTTTTAAAATCGAACAGTTGTTTCTGTGAAATTTGATACTTTAGAGAAATATAAAACAAATATGCATTCGATTGATCTCGTACTTAAGGCTTAATATAAAATGAATACAAATAGCTTAATCCTCTGAAAAAATTCCACAAATACGAATTATGAAGAAAAATTATATATTTTACTTTTTTATCCCTAGAAACTTTAAATATTGATAACTTGGAATGGATTTCCTTTATACTTTTCCAAACAAGTACAAATGTTTCTTTCCATGCTTTACACACGGCTCTGAGAAAGTAGGAATGGCAATTTAATCCAAATTTATTTGTCACCAACTTTGGAAGAAGCTGATAGTCAATAAATATGGAGGCTATCACATTTCAGCTTCAACCGTGTCATGTGAAACTCTAGATATCCTTGCATTCTTTGCTCCCCTCCAGATACCCTGTGAAGTTAATCAATATATCTTCCCTTGACTAAAACGATCTGACGATGGTCAAGTATATATCCTACAAAAGCACTGAGACAAAAATCTTTGAATAGGACCTTAACGATTTTTCCTTTTCGCAGAAGGGAAACTGGAAATGTGGTCATCAGATTTTTGAAACAAATAATTGTTTGCTATTTTGTTTTGAGAAACCTTGCGTGTGTTGGTTACAGAGCTTTAGAAAGGACTACTACCTTTATGCTTTCCCATACTTAATTGGAACCACTTTTAAGAATCTGGGAAATAAAAGTTTTTTAAAAATGTACCTTTCTGCTTTATGTAACTACTTGATTCCTCAATTTTGCGCCCCCTAAGAATGGCACACACGACTCCTTCCCCACCCTTGTTACGCCTCTGAATAAGAGTCAAATTAACAAATCTCTGTGTCTCATCCCATGTTACTCCTTAAAATAATCGAATACAAAAATGAAAAAATACAGAAGTAAACAATAGTGATAACAATACACCTTTTTGAGTACCAACGCAGCAGCATCCAGTGATTGCATCAACAATATTGTCCTACAATTAACCAACAAATCACTATAGAATTAGACAACAAAAAAATCATGCTCTAATAATTAAAATAATCAAAACACATAAAAGAAAACAATTAGAATATGAAAAAAACATTTATAATGGAAGAAATGGAAGAGAACTCGAATGGAGAACTTTTTCGAAGGCCACTCGCCATCGGAGTTCTAATATGGATAACTTTTCTGTCAAGGGCATGACTACATAGTCAAAAATTATACCCCCAGTGGCCTGAATTTATCCATTAACTGAAATAAAGGAAATAATCTCTTTAGAAAAAGAAAAAATAAAGTCTTTTATATCAAATCCAATACAGAGACTAGAGAAAGTAAACATTTATCCTCTGCCGATATAGAAGAAGAATGACGCTATCGAGAAACATACAAGAACAAATGAAGTTATTTATTACGGAAGTTACTTATTTTTTTCAATGAATACTTTTTTAAACTATGCTAGGTTCATATAAAAAATCATAGCGCATAGTCCGTCGCGCGCTTTAACAAGGGGCACTATGGAATGCTTTGAGCAGGGGGTATCCATGGATAAGAAGTTACATGCACATGTTTTGAACTCGGATCATTTTTAAAAAATTAGTAAATGTGGTAATATTAGATGTAAGACATGCCCTTCGGCATGCGAGGTGGATGAAAGATGGATAATGAAGATCTAGAGGCATTCTGTAAAATTTAAAAAGTTATATATTTAATTCAATGTAAAGAATGTAATCTTAAATATACTGGCCAAACTTGAACAGAATTAAATATTAGAATTAATCGGCATAGATGAGCAATTAAGAATTTTAGAAAAAACAATTCTCATGATTACGAGCTCATTTATTTCCAGAAACACAGTTTTGAGAACATTGTATAAGATAATAATATTGTAGATCTTCATAAAAGACTTGATCTAGAAAATGTTTAACCAGCACAATTTTCTCCTTAACTCTGTTTTAAATGAAAGAAAAATCCATTCTGACACATATCTTTTTTTCCCATCTACTCAAAATTTTCCATTCAAATTTTCTATTGTTCTCTGTATTTCTTTAAAGTTACTACTTAATATCTTGAAAAGGGATAATGTTCCCTGTTAGATGTATTAAAATAAAAAAATTCCTTTTTAATCAAATGAAATTCAATAATTCTATTTAAATCCAACTAAATTCTTATAATAATGCTCAAGATTTTCATAATCAAGCAAAACTTTGTAAGCTCTGTAATTGTTTCTGACTGTCCAATCCTCAAGATTATGATTCAGTGAAAATTCCTGATTCTTTAAAAATCATTACTTACCTCCAACGTATTTATGTCAACAAACTGCAACACATATGAACATAAAGCTTCTGCTTCCTTTTCTACAATAGAACTATTCTGAAAGTGTTTTTTGTGCACTCGAATATAAGCAGACATAAGAGAAGGCGATCCATCCAACATGATGAGGTTGCGAACTTTGGCATGATGTTGAGGATCACGTTCTGCCTGGAGGCACATTTCGAAAGCAACAGACCCTCCAAATGAGTATCCAGCCAGAAAGATGCTATTGCTGATATTCACTGTGTTTATATGCTGAAGATAAAGAAATATCAGTCATAAATTAAGAGGGGGGGGGGAAGCTGATTGTAAAGAGAATACAGAATCAAAATTGAATTTGAGGTAAAATTTTATGATTATTTTATTATTATGATTAAAACTTTAAATTACGTGTGGCGATGTTATTAACAGTCATTCCTTTATCTCTTAACCAGTGAGGACGCGCGCAACGAAGAGTAACACGAAGACGCGCTAGTGTGTGTGTGCCACCCAAATGAATATCCAGGAACAATATAAAACTGGAACCCCACTTCATTATTTCGGTATATAAGGAAAACTAGCAAACATTTTTTGATATATCTGTTTCATATGATCCATGCAAAGGCTTCCAGTTACATAAGAACTAATTTTTAAACGAAAAAATTACTAAATAATACATTATATTATAATACATTATGCATTATATACACCTAGAAAAAGTTATATTTCTTACAATCCATGTCTTCAACTTTTTTATAGTAAAAAATCATCAATATAATAACCATTATACAATGCGGATAGAAAAATACTTTTTCTAATTTTCTTAGGTATTCAGGAAACATTTTTTAGAAAGCAAAATAAAGAATCCTGTGAGGCTTTATCTTTAAATCCAATAAATTTAGGACGTAATTCACTCTTATTTTTCAGAATAGTTTCTAAAATTTTAAAGCTTTATCACCAATAGTTTTTGTGAAAGCGGATAAGACATGTTCCAGCAGACAACAATTACATTGCGTCCAAAATAATATAACTTTTGCATCAATTTCATGGCATTTTCGCTTGTAAAAAACAGTTAAAAAGTTTTGAACTTTCAAAAATCTCCCTTTTAGAAAATTAAAATATGCGTCAATCAACTTATTTCCTCACTAAAATTTAAATAGTGAGATATAATTACCCTCCTATCCCTAATACGTTCACTGAATCGAACAAAGAAACTTGACGCGAGGACGCGAAAGGAGATGTTTCACATCCCTTATGATGAATTCAATTTTAAAAAATAAAAGAATATTTTTTTTGAAAAACGCTCCGTCTGTTGAATGTGACCTTGAAGGCGGCTAGCATTAGTTCGACTCATATCAACTAAAGGGAAGTCAGTATTTTTCACATTTTACATGACGTGGGGTGTCGGACACCCCCTTGCGTTTCCTCGCGGGTTAAAATGTGCCTCTTTGCATCTGACAGCATTTTTGTCATTTTATGAATATATTTCTGTATAAATGGGATGAGATGATTCTTTCTTAAGCTAATTAAATGTAAATAATGTAAAATAAATGTATATAGTTTAAATCATATCTTCTGTAACCACACCACCATAACATATACCAAGGACAAAACAGAAATCCGAAATCTACTCTCGAGATGGAGCATTTTTGCTGGAGAGATAGGAAAGTGCAATTCCTCTTTTCAAGCACTTAACATTTTATTTTTTCTTCCATATTGTTTCCAAAAATAAGCACACTTTTTATAAACAATTTTGCATTCAAATTAGCAGTCAAAACAATTACAAGTATTGATTTTATTAATTTTTGCTAATTTTTAATTGCAGGTGAAAAAGGGCATTTTTACTTATAGTTGACTTTTATCCGAACAAACATCTGAATTGAAAAATAACACCAAAAATAGCAATAAAACTTGACCTAAAAACTGGCTTACACTTGTTTTGATATCCTACTTTATTTAGACTGCTAGAGCCATGTACCAGAAACACTAGCAGTTTCCGAACGGTGTTCGGGCAAAACTGTTAAGTGGTTAGGGCACTGAAAAAAAATTTTTTTTTCTGTCTATGTTGCGGACCAGTGGGTTTGTCAATCTTTGTCTTCCTTCCATAGTTATAAACATATCCATCATACATGTTGTGACACAATGCTATATACTGATGATGACCACCCAACAAAGTAGTCCTCAAAGAGGAATGAAATCCTAATGGCCTACTGGTGCAGCATATGTACCATCCAGAAAACACAGGTTAACATTCTACTGGTACAGCACCTGTATCACCAGTAAGAAAAAGGATACGAAGCTAAATGAACAAATTTTCAAGAAATTTGCAAGTCGGATGTAAACTTCTCTTTAAGGGAAATGAGAAAAGTTGATAAACCTACATTTACACCAATTAGCACAAAGATTATTGAACGATATTTTTACAATGTTGCTTAATATTCTGAATGTTGTACAATATTGTGAATTTATGTGCATACAAGATCACAACTTTATAAAGCATCTTGTTTAATTTGGGACAGTAGGTCACTATGGTATTGAGGTAGTGTTTATTACTTCCAAACAGAAAAATCCTGAATTCAGATTTTCTTGTTATTCAGTTTTGAAAAAATTTATTATTCGAGTTAATCTTGGTATTACTTACACATTATATAAGTTTAACTACTCTCAGTCTGAAGAGGTTTGATTCTGGTTTCATAGCTTACTGAGTAAATTTTCCAGTTTGATAAAAAAATAAGCACGAATATAATACACTTACCTTCCAATACCAAGCAGCAAGCTGTTCAATTGTTTCTGATGGCGCTTCAGGAGTGCATTGTATTCCGTACACAGGGAGGTTAATCAGCTGTGCTAATGAATTCAACATTGCCACAGTACCCTCAATAGGATGAACTATAAACAATGGTATTCCAGTTTTCAGAGAGTTCATCTGAATTATTGTTTCAGCAGCAATAAGTTCTTTACTGGATAGAGAACTGAAATGCCCATGAATTTTCTCAGCTGCCTTTGCATTTGATTCAGAGGTGGAATCTGAGGTAGGTTTTGTTTTAGATTCAGGGGTTATGGTTGTATTTGTTTCCTTACGAGCTCCTTCTAATTTCTTCAGGTCTTTAACCTTCAACTGTCTCAATTCGGGAATTGTTAACACTAGATCGAGGTCCCGCTCTAAAGACTGTTTCACTTCAACAGCTATCAAGGAATCCATACCTAACTCTCCCAGGGATATTTCTGGATTGATGGCAGATATGTCCTCAATACCTGGAAACATTAGTACCATGTGAATAAATAGAACAAGCCAAAGAGAATCTGCATCGCTTCAACATTAATACATTTCAGTTCTAAAATAAGAGAGGGCCTGGAGTGAATTAATGATTGCATCACATGTAAGAATTTTTAGATTTCACTTTCTAAAATGAATACTATTTGAAAAATCCTGAAAACTAGCATAGAACAAAAATCTGTCATAATTTCAAATAATCCAGAATATTAATGTGGCCCACACAAGCACACACATTTTTAGACAATTTTATTAGTGAAGCAAACAATAACTTTAAATATTATAAAAAATAATATCTTTCAGTATATTATTCAATAAAGTTACTAAGTATTTTCTAACTACTTAGTTTACCTTATTTTTGTGTGTGTATTGAGAGGGGTTAAGTTCCAAGACTGGATCATTTATATATTTCTTTGAAGTACTAAAGTGTGCAAAAATCCTTTCACAGTCTTTGTGTTAATGCTCTCATCAACTTTTAAGGAGAAGTAAATCATTTGCAAAGTTTTTCATTCTTATTCTCCATTAGAATGGAACGAAAAAAAAACTTTTTTGAAACTGGTAATAGTTCGGAAAAGTGACTTTTGATGCAAAAAAGACGAAATTCAACTTCGATAGCAATCGGAACATGTCTTCAGCTACCGCACGTGTGATAAAGTTTCATAAATTTGAAAAATTTTGCTCTACTTCAAACTTTTTCTCTAATTTCTTATTCGCAGTATAAAAGCCTAAATCAAATATTTTGTACATTTTATTCATAGAAGAAAAGTTTTTAGGGGGTTTAAAACCTATTTTGAATATATAAAAATATAAATTATTTTCCAAATATGTGTAAAAATCAACTATGATAAAAGAAAACAGGCCCCTAATATGGGAATTATTGCTCTGTTATACTTTTAAATTTATAGACAACTGAAAGTATCCGGGAGTATAGAAGGTAGAAAACAATTTAAAAAATTTAGCTACAAAATTAGCTGGCTTTGGCGGATTCAGTTGCTTTAATATAATTCTTAGTTTTAAGGACATAAAATGAACTAAAATTTAATTTCTCCCTCGAGGTATGAGGAGAAACGACCTACGCCCCGTCGCCACTGATTACTATTATATAACAAAATGCATTTTGTGTTTTGGCAATGAAAGATAATGAATAAAGTTAACTTTATTATTCGTTACTCTAGTATTTGTTTGCGTATTTTTTGTATTTGGATTTATAATTGCAAGTGAAAATGTGTATACACATTAATATTTTTTTTATCTTGAAATATTGTATTTCAACCGGGAGAGAAGGGTTAGCACCGTCAGATGATGTTTCATAGAGATGTGAGCTGTTGCCCGATCAAAAAATGCAATCTATATTATTTCTTACTTTCTTTCTTTTTCCTGTGCTGTCGACATAACAAGGTCAGTAATAATTGTGTATATTTCCCCTCAGATATGAGCGAACATATTGTTAGGCATAGTTGCAATATTCACCTCCGCGGTATAAAGCAGTTGATCGACAAAACACCTATTGAGTCAGTGGAAGATCTCGTCGCCCAAAAGTGTTTGCGGAACAAAATCAACACCACAGTAGGTGGCTTCCAATTCATCCATTTCATCCCTAATTTAGTGTATAGATTATGGATTCTGGTCATAGATGATATTTTTAGCACAGTTTTTCTGTCGTAAGAATGCATTTTGTGAAACATCTATTTCTCATTGGCATAGCAACGAAGAGCGGGGGTATAGTTGCCCCAGAGACTATAGCGCCATGGGGAGTTATCGTCAGTATGTTTTTGCCACTTTTTGAAAGCCCAATATTTTGGAGTAAAGAAATGCGTTTTCGTTGGCGTCATTTACACTTCCTAAGGCACTAATGACCACCAGGGCTAAAGCAGTCATACTAAGACTTGGAATCTACTTACCTCAATACATCACTGCTATTTCTTCTGTCTCTCTTTTCTCAATCTGGCATATACTTAAGAGAAAGAATTACAATCATCAAAAAATTCAACCTATTGATTTTGTGATTTTTTTCTTTGTAGGTTTTCTTGAATCCAAAACATACATTTTTGGAGTTGGGCTGTATGTTTTTATGGGAGCAAGATATTTTTAAAAGATGCAACGAACAAAAATTATGTTATTTTGTACCTTGCTAAAATTATATATCTGTAATAAATTTTGAATGAAATTCAAAGGGAAGATATCTTTATAAAACAATGCTCAACATTCTATCCTTAACGATAAAACTAAGCAAAATTAATCTATATTTACAAAGATATTTTAACATGCCTTTTTCACTCGCGTCTAAGGAAAGTATACACATTTACTACTGTTCTTTTTATGTCGATAGTGCAAGAAAAAATAGTCATATAAGAAAAAAAATTCAATTTTAATGAGTTGGCAAGAACTCACACCTTAAACAAATACCACTTCGCAGTACTAAACATTTTCCCCCGTTATTTTTATTCATTATCAGTTCAGTGGCAAAACACAAACTACATTTTGTTACATAACAGTAATAACAAGGATGCAAAAAGTAATAATAAACGTTTTTAGTCAGTTAAAAGTATATCAGAGAAATAATCTCTGAAACGTTAAGGTTGAGTCGGCTATCCTGGATATGGAATTAATGAAACAGAGACATCATTCCAAATTGGAAAAGAGCATATTTTAGTCGAATTCTTGTATGTTTTGGCTAATAATTAATATTTTTGTAAACTCACAATATGTTTTAAACCCTCTGAAAACGTTTGTTCTTAAAAAGGAACAGATGTAAAACATATTTTATTTGGTCTTTTATGCTGCATAAAAGAAATTAGAGAAAAAGTTTGAAATAGAGCAAATTTTCAAATTTATGAAGCTTTATCGCACATGCGGCAGCTCAAGACATGCCATCAAATTTTATTTTTGTCTTTTTTACATACAGATGCAACTTTTCGTCATTAATATAAGATAATAAAAGAAAAAAAATTTTTCGTTCCACCCTATTCTCCATACTCTATTTTTAGGAATCAATAAAAAAGTCCAAACCTCTCACAAGTTTGCTAAGGCGAGAAATTTAGTTTCTAGCTTGAATTTCATATGGCTAAAAGTTTAAAATTTATCTAATCGCTGGATGATATATTTACTCTAAAGCGAAATTTGAGAAAGATAACGAGTTTACATTTACACATTCTGGATTTGAAAATGCAAAAAATTCAGAATTTCAGTTATACCCAGATTGCATTGTAAAATTTAGCACTGCTTATTGCAAGAAATCAGTTTCTGATTGGAAAATATACATACCAAAAATTTCACCAATATTAAACAAGACGGGTTTTGAAGTCTTCTGGCCAATAGTTTCAGATTGTTGGTAGGGAACAATACTAGATACTACAGGTTGGTTTTGCTGGAGGAACTTGTCCATGACTGTTAGACAGGAATTAATACGCTGTGGAATGGTACCACCAACTACAACATCTGACCCTACTGTGTCCTCGATAACTCCAACATCACCAATGGCACCCCACTGAATAGCAAGGCCTAATATAAAAATAGACAAAACAAGTGCTCACTTTTTTAAATCGGTAATATGCTTTGTTACAGACACTTCAAAAACACAAATAATTAAGTCACCGATTAAATCCTTTTGAAAGCATTTATGGATACCAGAAATATCAGATATTTCAGAGGATCAAAATCTATTTGCAATTCATCACTTAATTAAACCCTTTATTTACCACATTGACTAACTAGCGACTTTTTAATTTTGTTTTTTAATCATTAGATAAGTTTTGATGTAGGATAACCTAGGGAATGAGGAAAACAATTTTTTAATTAATTAAAATTACTTAATTAATAATTTAAAAAATTTAATTTCTGACTTCAGCTGCCATTTACTGCTTGTTATTGGAACTCCATTCTCCGTGTTCTTGTGAATACTGTGAGGTTAAACGGCAATATTGCGAAGAAATGAAAGTGATTAAAGTGGTACTTTTAAGTACCGTCGGCAGATAAGGGTTAATATGTATCACATAAATATTGTCACTGTACAAAGTTGCATCAATTATTTTATGTATATATTAGTTCCTTAATTTGAAAATTAGTGGAAATTTTATTTATGACATAAAATACAAAAAAAACAATTATGATGCTACACTCCTGACTTCCAACACCTCCTTTTCTCTAAGAAAACCAGCGGGAGTGGTCTCCTCTAAAGGTTCTCGTATACTTCTCCAAAGAGGTGCTGTTCCCCGCCCCCGCGTGGATAAAAAAATTCGAACCTACTGAAACCCAGAATCCAAAGACTATCAGAAGGAGTTTCATTGTAGATTAAAGTTATTGTAAAATATTTAGGTAAAAAATCAAATTCAAAGAGATGTGTACCTATAAAAACGCCACTCTTGCCGGCTCAATGACAAAGTGACATAATCCTTCCGCAAGCACAGAGATTGCTACCGGTAAGCATGCGTATGGAGAACCGGATTAGAAATAATAATTATTCAATTTGAACGCCTTTTTTTAATCGATTGAAACGAAATTTGGGCAGATCTATAATTAATGTTAGCAACCGTTATACTAATTTGTATTAATCTAAGCCAAAGGGTTTAGGAGATATAATTTTTACAAGTATGCGATTATACAGTCCGACAAACCATCAACCGTTCGACGGATTTGGTCCAAACTTTGATACCGACCTACATTCATGATGATAAAACTGTGTGCCAAATGTTATCCATCTAGCTATTCCAGTTTTTGAGTTATAGTGTTCACATGACCGCGGACAGATAGACAGACAGACTTCCTCTGTACAGATTTTGTCCAAAATTTGATAGAAAACTACAAATTATGTGTAAAGATCACATAACAAAGTTCATCCCCGTAGCTCTAATAGTTTTCGAGTTATTGTGTTCACAGACAGACATAATTCCCAAATTGTGTTTTTCGGGCTCAGGGAGGTCAAAAATGTGGAGATTCGTCAAAATCTCGAGTTCGAATTTTTTGACGATTGCAATACTTTCTCTTTGTATACTTCGTATACAATAAAGTGAAAATATCTTACTTCAATATTAATTTTGAAAAGAAAAAGTTTTGATCCAATCAAAGTACTACAGAGAGTACAAAATTTATGTATGCTATTAGGTACATTATGCTGAATAACTTGGAAAAAAACAAAATTCATTTGCTTCTTTTATTAGCTTTTAGATTATGGGGTAGAAGAAATTTTTTGGTAAGAAGTTAATTATGGAGAAGAAGAAAACATCCTATTTAAAATTGAGATTTTCATGAAGATATAGGAAAATACTTTTCTCTCTTTTTATGCCACACAAAGTTACGTTTTCTTGTCTTCTTTAATCACCCACAGAATAAACATTTTTGTGTTCTGTAATTAGTAATAAATTTACCTGTTACACATAATGCTATAGAATAGGAAGATAACCTATCTGCTGGATGATTAGAGAAGAAATAAATCAGTTCTAATTGAGGAGTAAAGTTCTAATTCATTAGTAGTAAAACAATTTCACTACCAGCTTGGATGCAAAGGAAAAGTGTCAGTTTATTTCTGATACAGAATCTGTATCATTATTAAGGAAACAATTGAGGCAAATACGATCTGTTTTTTTTGAAAAAATTTTTATCTAAAACCCGCACAGCTCCGGCCTACCCGAAAGGGTGTAAGGCCTTTAGTATACCGGTGGGGAAATATGAAAGCAATAAAAATATATCAATATGACACGACACACACAAAAGCATCACAAACACAGCACACTGCAAAAAAGGGACAACAACAAAAACCAGCGGGAGTGGCCTCCCCGAAACTTTCTCGCATACGAAAAATAATGGGGGGTAGATAAACACCCAGTGGGTAGGTAAATATTATTGGGGTATTTACCCAAGGCCTGGTTATTTTGAGAAAAAAATTATGAATGGTGATTTACAAGGAAACATATCAAATTCATGAATTCCTGAAACTTAATATTTTGCAAAAAAGAATTGCGTATGTTCTCAATTTTTACGCGCGCTGAGAAACTAGAACTTTATTTAACGTTTCTGACTACGAAATCTTACTGCTGATATCACGCAAGATTCACCATCTGGAGAATGTCAGAACGAACTTTGATTCAGGGGTTGTCATAATTTCCCAAGTGCGGCTGGCTACAATTTCCTGAGTAGATTGCCAAGGTCAAACGCCAACCATGCTAACTTTAGTAAAATAAGCGAAACGCTCGCCAATACACAGTCGCAATGTGCATTTTGAACTAAATATGCAATTTGAACACCTGTTTTTTAACCGATTTCAACGAAATTTGGGCACAGATCTATAATTAATGTTAGCATACGTGATACCAAGTTTTACTTATCTAAGCCGAAGGGCTTATGATAACGATTATACAAGCAATTGAGATAACAAGTATCGAGAATCAAGAAAACAAGTATACGATTATACCGACCGACAGACAGTCAACCCGTCCACGGATTTGGCCCAAAATTTTATACGGACGTACATTCATGACGATAAAACTGTGTATAAAATTTTATCCATCTAGCGTTTCAAGTTTTTGAGTTACAGTGTTCACATGGCATCGGACATACAGATAGACATACTTCCCGTTGACGGATTTTGTCCAAAAGTTGATAGAAACCTACAAATTATGCTTATATAAATCTCACTTTTTTTAAATTAGTGATATGCTTTGTTACAGACACCCATTCAAAAATATGAATAATTAAATCCCGATTAAAAGCTTCTGAAAGCATTTATGGATACCAGACATATCAGATATTTCAAAAGAAAGAAAAATATTTGCAATTCATAACTTGATTTAATATGTATGACATAAATATTGTCAATGTAAAATGTTGCATCAATTATTTTATATGCAGGGTGTCTCAAAAAAATTGGAACAAGCATTTATTTCCTTAAATATTGAACTTGGACATATACTTCCAAACACAAAGTTTCATCAAATAGGATAGGAATTTGTGTGAAAACATTTTGGCTTCTGTAAAAGGTGAAAATAAAAAGTTAAGAAAATTAAATTTTTATACGTGCCCCATAGAGCAAAAATGTCAATGAGTAAAATGTTCCTGTTACGCTCATCTATGTAAAAACTAAGTTTCACTATTCTATCTGCAAAACTTACAGATATATGTTAATTTTTAAATCTCAAGGGCTGCTCTCAAATTTATATGGAAAAGTTTATTGTAGAAATGCAAATTTATTCAACATATAAAAACTGCGAAATGCAAATATTTGTCAAGTAGGTAACCAGCCAGTCGTCCATCAAGACCCTCCGGAGCTCCATATCAAGGTCTCACGTGGTCATCAAGACCGAAGAAAATTTTAACTTGGCTGGAGGTCAGATCGGGCTAGCCTGGGTGTAGGCGCAAGATGGTAATCTAGGTAATGAGTTCGTTGATCACCATGTAAAATTAGCTACCTTCAGAAGGGTGGAAATGCACGTGCCTATTCCCTATTCGTGTGTGAAATACAGAATTTAAAAAAAACTAATATGAGAATGAGGAGAGTTCTTCGATGGTTCTCATTCTGAATCAGGAGTTTTGTTGCCGGCGTTGAGAAACAATTTTTAATCATTAAGAAATTTCTAATTTATTTGTTAACTAATGATGAACCATTTCCCTGTTATCTACACATGTTCAAAAAACTGGGCTCACCACATTGTGTCTGTGGCCTGGTCGCGGATGCCGACCACTATGTGTTCAGGAGTCCTCTTACTGCTGAATTTCCCTTCAAAGAACCGTCTGATCAACACAGAAAACGCTGGTTTAAAAATTAAAGTTATAATGGCCAGGCCCAGTCCAAACTTTTTCAGGTTTTAAAATCAGTAATATCATCTGCGACCGGTTGACCCATATTGTTCAACAGATTGTTGTTTTTGTTCTGCTTTTGGTGTTGGTTTTTACTTTGTAGTGAGGATTTTAACTTTGGAGTTTGTATTGGCAGTTATGTCGTTCGGAAAGTTTCTGTGGGAATCTTATTGTGGATTGATGTTCGTCTTCCCGAAGCTGGTCATGGCAGGAAGATTTTAATAGCAATTATATTAGACTTTTGTATTTTGATATTGTTTGCTTTCTGCACCTTGGTAAGAGGTTTTGTGCTCAGGAGAGGAGATTTTCACTTGGGAGTTCATTTTAGACGTTTGCTGACTGTGCGGGTTTTTTGCTGTAATTTTATTGCAGATGTCTGTTTGCCTTTCTTCCCTCTTCATCTGTCATTGTACTTTACAAATATTTAAAAAATTCTTTGGATTGACAATTATGGCAGATTTGCCCGGTTCGGATGATATCGATTCTCTTTGTGGTTTTTGAAACACTGCTGCTGGAGAAGGAAGGGGGTTTCGATGCTGGCCTAAATGCTCGCTTTATCTTTAAATTTAGCACTTTATTTTAACTTAAAATTTTTAGTTCATGGATATTATAGTGGCTCTCTCTGCCGTGCGAAATGGAATAATAAAACTTTGAAGGCTGCTTGGGATCTCATCCCTTCCAAGTTGAACCATGGTGGAGGACATCATGAAGGCCATTGTTTAAAATGCTAATAAATGTTTTCGATAAGGAAATGTTATGTTATTTGATCGAGAAGTGATATTTTTGAGTGTTTGTTTAGGACACTGTTGTTGATTGTGTTTGTATTTTCGTTCAGTGTTATTTTGGAATGATATTATCTTTTAATGTTGGCAAATGTCTTTGTATTTGAGTCCACTGGGCCCTTTCGGGGGTAATATATGCTATTGATTGTCGGGGGTCTCCTCATTCCGGCGACGGGTGCATTTTAATGTTTATAATATTTTAAGTGTTTTATTCTGTTGGAACTATATAGATTTTAGTCTGGCCGGGGTCTGGGTGAGCAGTTGTAGTGATCATATTCCTATATTCTTATATTAACTCTGTTATTGGTTTCCACCCCTGTTTGGGTGCAGTCCGTAAATATTTATTTGTTTATTTTTAATTTTTTTCGTTTGCTCTTCGTGGCCGCTTGTGATGAGGGTCTGATCTCTAGTGCTGTCGAGATTGTTTTTCCCCTGGCGGCCAGCTCCAGGCCTCACATCCTTACGGGTAGGCCAAACCAACATAGTACTAAATAAATAAAAAGTAGTATATAAGGCCAATCATCACGGATCGAAAAAAATTACCAATGGCGCATACTGTTACTCAGATTCATTTGCAGACAGTTTCAACAATCGTCTTGATAAAGAATGGAAAGACTACTCGAGAGAAAATGAAAATTTAAGGTAGGAAAATAGCCTAATATTGAAACCGAATACTGAATTATTTGCTCTTAGTGTTATTCCAATTATTAAGCTTTACCTAAAAGCAATGGTGACTCGTCCTTTATGTCTACAGAGTTTCAGAACTAAATAAAACTGTGTTAAAAATTCGTATTTTCGTTTTTTTTTCTCCTATTCTCTGAAAATTCGATTAAGAACGTAAAAAAATAAAAACGAGAAAAGAAGACAGAAAAAGAAAGAAAAAGTAAGACAGACAGAAGATGGGTCTGCACACCAACCATTTTTGTTAAGCAATAAAATTCGATCATTGCTTACAACTAAGAGTAATAATGAGCGAACGCGTATAGCTATTCTTTCTGTCTAAGAACTTATCTAGCACTAGATTTTCTGATGATCCTGTTTTCCGCTAGGCCAACTCTAATGTTCTCCCCTCCCCTTCAATCTCACTCATTGTTCACACGCGTTCTCTTGATTTGTTTTTCTTCGATTTCTACTTCATTGCCTCTTTTTAGGTTTTGTATTAATTTTCATGTTGCCTCAATGGGAACTTGGCTGATCATTATGTATTCGATTTCTAATGTTAAAGTCATTCACCAAAAAAGACTGTAATTTTCTAAAATACAATTCAGATAATTACAAGTACAGAAGATAAAGATATTTTCGAAAAATTGTTTACTAGTAATATTTTTGAATCACTGCTAGTTTCTGGGAAGATACGCTTCAGTGCTGATATATCACCGTGGAGTTTTTTGAAGGTACTCATGATGAAATATTCTTGTAAATACTTCAATTAATGTAGTATTTCACTATTTTTTAAATTTAGCAAGAGTTAACAAGTTCATTGTTATTTCCTGATTTCCTATTCCATCCTTTAAATATTTTTTTTGAAATATGTATATTATCCCTATAATGTACATCGAAAGACTGGATCAAACAGCAGTGAAAGTTATGGAAAAGTGGTCTAAGTCATTAACTTTGTCTTCTTATATCTCCGTAAATTTTCCAGATAAAAGCGTGTAACTTTCCATGTACATTAATGTGTTTCAAAGAAATTTTAAAAACCCTTCTTCCATAGGGTCTTCCCATTCCGTTTGATCCCAATATAAAGTATATGAAGATTTAGCCCTCTAAGTTAAAAGTAGGGTTTACCTGTAAAGCCCTGAAATTCGAAATTTCTTAAAATGACATATTTCTAGAATTTTTTAAGAAATTTTATATGGTTATTATTGCGTTGAAATTGGTTTATATTTGTTCCTATGTACATGTTTAGTTAGAATATAAACACATGTATTAACTGTATCCTTAGTCTCTTGGGGAAAAAAACATAAAATAGTTTAAATTTGCACTAATTCTGCATTGTTGCTATTTGGAAACACCACACCACAGTTAAAGTATGTTCACAATAAAAGCTTAAAACTTAACTAAAATGTTGAAGGAGGGTATAAAAATGAATGTAGTGATAGGTTAAAATCTACAATTTTATTTTAAAGTTTAACAAGTAACATTAAAAAAAGATTTAATACTCACAGCATTTAATTGTCCAAATAACATCATAATAACCTCAAATAATCTCATGTCATCACTTTATCTACTTTAAATTACATTCAAAACTGACTTCTTAAAGCACGGAGTTCTTCCCTACTTATTTCAACATTCTGAAGTATATTTTTAGTCTTCATCATGTTTGGTAATCGATTGACTGAAATCTTCCATTAGTTGTGCTCTTCGTTCGGATGTTTAATTTACTACTTTTAAGTTTTTTATAAAATTTTCATTTCTTTGACCGTGAAAACTTATTTCTAGCACTGAGGACTATTTTTCAATTAGGCTCTATCTTGGTGCAAAAAATGAAAAATTAACCATAATTTCGGTCCAACCAATTGATGCAATTTTGTGGCATGATAGAAAACAGAGAAAGCGGGACACCAGTGGGAAATGGGTTTTCATTAGCTTTGTATTTCATTAAGGATTCAGAAATCTTTTTTTCAGAGTCTGATTCTTTCTTAGAAAATAAAAATAATACTACTGCTTCTTCTGACAAATATCGCAAATGTCTACTAAAGTTTAAACCACAGGGTCATATTTCTCGTACATGTTCTGGGACTGCAACACATTTCTCTGCAGTCAGTGACTACAGGAAATGTGCCGAGATTGTCCTAATAGTGTAGAGATAACCCTCATCGAAGAGTTAATTGACAAATGCCTGGCTGATTTCACAAAGCCAGATGAATATATACAATATGAATGTATAATTTACTCGGCAAAGATGTATATTTTTGGTAGACAATTTATATATGTCATTAGTAAAATAAAAACTTTATATCAAATATGTTTGTAAAACAATTTGATTTTTGTTAAGGTTTGGTTGAATGCCCAAAATTCTACAGATGCTCATGTAAATAATCTGATGCTTTGGGACTCCTTGGAAAGACTCTGGGGCTATCAAAGCTGGTCTTTGAACTTTCAGTAGACATTGGTGGTATTTGACAGAAAAAGCAGTAACATTTTCTTTATTTTCTAAGTAACATTTTCTACTTTTTTCCCAAGTTATAATTGGATAAGGGAACATTTAAAACATTAATTGTGTTTATATTCTAACTAAAAATGTCCATAGTAAGAACCTGTTTAAACACACTAGTAACCACATAAAATGTATTAAAAAATTCAAAATTTTGACATTTTAAGATCTTTTTGCAAATTTCAGGGCTTGACAGGCTAACCCTTATGTTAACTTAGAGGGTTGAAGTTTAATACACTTTCTATTAAGACCAAAAGGAATGGGGAAAAGCCTGGGGAGCAAGGTGTTTTTTTTAAAAAAATATTGTAGAGACACCTAGCCAACACCTTTCATCGATTATAAAATCGATACTGGCAATCATCTTCCTATTGCGGTACATCCTTACAGATTATCTTCTGCTAGACAAGAAATTTTAAATAAGGAGATTGATGCTCTTCTTGCAGCTGCAGTAATCAAAGAAAGCGATTATCCTCATGCAGCTCAAGTGATACTCGTACCAAAGCCCAAAGGCGCATTTCGTCCAAGCATATTATTTTGTATTCGTTTTCTATTTTAATATGGTATTACATTGTGAAAGAATTGATTTAGAGCGCAAATTGGATTAAAATTCCTTTAACTGAGTAACTTTTAGCGATAATCCTTGAGCTAATAACTTTTGTTTCTAAATTTTCGTTTTCAGAAAAATTAAGGTGCAGTCACGCAGATAATTTTGTTACTCTCGCTCGTTTACTGATTCTGTGTTCTTTGAAATTGTGTTCCGAAGATGAGTGGTAATAAATATCACCTTGAAACAGATTTTTTCTCTTTGATAAACAGGTAGTTGAAAGAAATAGAATAACCGCACAAATGGTTTATTCTAAGTATATGTATATATAAAAAGGTTAACGTTTTCAGAATCGTTGCATAATACAAAATTGTTTCGCATATAGTTTTGATGTATTATATAAATATACTAGGGGGTTACGCCCCCTGGTCTCTTCGTTCACCAACCCCCAAGAATCACGTTTTGATTACGTGATCCCAGCTCGCTTCGCTCGATCGCCAAACAGTTATGCGTTTGACCTAGTAATAGGAAATTATAAGTATATTAAATATTAAAAATATATTTAAATTATTTGAAATTGAATGAAATGCTAATAATAATTCTTCATCATTTTTTAAATTTGTTCGTAGCATAGACACAGGTAGCACGTAAGTTTGCAGCAAGTTTGATTTTGACTTGATATTACCTTGTCATAGCAAATTTGAAGCGTCAAACTTGAAGCCAAATTGTAGCAAGTTTGCCGTGACAGCAAGCGCCACCCTCGCTTGCAAAACGCGTTTGCTACAAGTTCGCCGTGACAAATAGCGCCATCTCCTTCCATTGCAAGCTTGCTGCAAGTTTGCAAAACAAGCTTGATGCAAAGATAGTACAAAGAGATAATTATCTTTATTTCTGTTTTAAAAAAAACATCCGAATTTTAATAGCATCTCCTAGACCGTCCTTCTTTTTATCAATTCAATAAATCAATGGTAATTTTTAAAAAAACTAACTTTTTTATAAAAAAATTTTTGAAACATTTTCCATCTTTTTACTAAATATAGCACTCGCACTTTAAAGAAAACTTCATCGCCTTTTTCTGAATGTTGAAATTTTAAGGATTATAAACAAAATTAAACCTAAAAAACAGTCAATGTTTGTTGAAAAATAAACTTACACATTTTTGTCCCATTTTAAAGTAATTACTTTTGAACTCTAATTTCATAATTTATTCTACTAGCAGAACGTAGTTATTAGCAAAAATCGCTCTCTCTTTGACTTCAAATTATATTCTTAACTCAAAAAATTAATGCAATCAAGAAAACAGTTTAAAATAAATCGTATACGAATCGAATGGAACGATGTATTAGCGAAATCTATCTTCTCATCTCGTAATCGATCTGGCCGAGTGGTTTAGACGTCAGGCTACCAAGCGGTAGGTTGCGAGTTCTATTCCGAGGTTTTGTTCGTACTCTGTTTTTGCTATAATTTTAGTGAGTTTGATGCGGCAAGCTTGCTGCAAATTCGTCCCATAGTGACTTCGAAGCTTGCGTTAACTTGTTTCAAATTTGTTGCAAGCTTGCACTCTTGTCATGTCAAACTTGTCGCAAGCTTGCACTCTTGTCATGACAAACTTGTCGCAAGCTTGCACTCTTGTCATGTCAAATTTGTGGTAAGCTTGCTGCAAACTAAAATTGCTATCTGGGGAAGTATATGTAAATGCTGGTTAGAAGAAAGAAAGTTAGAATCTGAATGCTAAAATATATAATTCTATGATGTTCAAAAATCAAATTACTTATGTCAATCAGAAATCAGTCATTTAAAACTTCTGGCTATACACAATTGGCTATTTCTTCAACAGCATCATTTGCCCTAACTTCATTCCACATAACTTCTAAACCTGTATTCCTCTTAATGAATTGTTACACAGAAAAGGTTCCCCGCATGTATACTCACCCACTCCAACTGTTATTTTGTCAAGAAATATATAGCTTATTTCTCAGTGTAGTCATTTGTGCTTTAAACCTCAGAAAATTTGAGTTGTCGAGGGATGACATATACCATTTCTAAACTTTCTAGTTAAAAAAGGACAGTTTAGGGAAAAAAGTTACTTCAATATATTCAATATATATAGTTAATAAACTATTCACAATGAAAACACAAAATAATTATGTAATTTTACCTTGATAAAATTGTTTTTTTTTTCAAGATTTAGAATTTTTTTTAAATGTTTGCTTTTTTCCACCAAAATTTCAAACACGGTCTCTTTTTAAAGAAATATTCCTAAGAAACGCCTTCCCATGTGTATAAATACTCACTTCAAATATTATTTAGTTCAGGAAAGAAATAAATTTTTCTCTGAGTAGCCATTTATGTTTTAAACCTCAAAAAATTTGAGTTGCAGAGAGATGATATAACCCATTCAATAATTCTAGCTAAGTAAGGACATATTAGGGAGATAAGTGGCTTGAAACATGTTCATGCTAACTATTCAAAATAAAATCCATAACAATTATTTACTTTCAGCATTTTAAAGTTGAGAACATAGCATTTTTCAAAATTTTTGCTTTTTCTGCAAAAATCTTAAACATGCCCTTTCTTAAATGAAATGTTGCTCAGAAAGCTTCCCCACATGTATAAACATTCACTTCAGTTATAATTGAGTCAAGAAAGGCACAACACTTTTCTTTGGGTAGTTATATTTGTTTTTAAAAACTCAAAAATGTTGAGTTGTGTAAAGATGAAATAGCCCATATCACAACCTTCTTCTTAAAAGGACATATTAAGGAGGCATTCATTTATTTGCCTTATAGAAACTGCAAGACTTAAACAACTATTTTAAAATATATTTAAAAATTTTCGTTAATAGTAGTTGAAATTGAAAAAATTTCGTTATCTCAAACTTTCCGCTGATGTAAACAATCCAAACTTGCTAACTGTTGCCAAACGGCGATAAAGAAATTCACCTCGATTTTGCGTCCACATAAGAGTTTTATATATATTTTTTTTTCTTCTTTTCTTTTATAAATGCTGGTTAAATTATTGCATTGGAAAGATGAAATTTTTCTTTTATTTATTCTTATAAATGTTGGTACAGTTTATTTCATTGAGGAATAAAAAATAGAATTTTTTGTTATATTGCTTTTACAGTAATTCTATTTTTTATTCCTCAATGAAATAAATTGTACCACCACTTATAAAAATAAATAAAAGAAAAAAATTCATCTTTCCAATGCAATAATTTTACCACATTCTTGAAATAAAGGTGATTAAAACTTTCTGATTTTGTTTTAACATCTATATTATATAAAACGCTTATGCGTGGCTCAAAAAAAGGACCTTTATTTCTTTCTCCCCGTTGGCAACGATCAGTTTGTTTACCAATCTCAACCCTGACGCCAAGCTTTTGCTTACGGATTACAGGACTTTTTTTCGGATCGTCGACCTTTTTTTTGAATTTATTTATTTAAAATGAATTCTTTGCGAACTTTTGAATACAATTTGAGTAGAAGAGAGCAGCGTGCAAGGGAATCCCTGGATGAAAGATTTCAGCCGAAGATAGGCTTAGGCGAGCCAAAGCCTTTTTTTGTGATACTAATTGTGTGCACTATTTACTATGTGTAAAAATAAAAATTACAAAATAAAGACCAGAGAACTAATTATACTTCAGAAAAGTTCTCTTGCACACTGCTCTCGGAGAATGATTAAAGTTGCATACTGTTTAGAACGTGTATATATAGAGAAATTAGATTTTTTTTTTGCCACCGTGTTTGTACGGACTATTTTATCCCAGATATATTTTCACTGGAAGTGAATTACCACATGCTGCTTATGGTGAATGATAATGTTGCATAATTTTTGCTTTTCTGTTTAACATTTTATAAAAAAAGAGTGCATATTTAAAATTTTGGTTAAAAAAGCAACAATTTTGTAAATTTCGAAAAAAGCTATCTTATCAATTATAAAAGGTTAAAAGTAAATAATTATTATTGGTTTTAATTTTGTATAGTTAATTTGAGTATGTTTCAAGCCGCTATTTCGTTAACTGTCCTTTTTTAGCTAAAAGGTTGCAGGATGGTTTACATGTTTCTGCGACAAGAGACGATCAAGAATTTTCTGAGATTTAAAACACAAATGACTACATTGAGGAAAACACGATATCTTTGTTGGCTAAATAATTGTTAAAAAAAGCATGTATAAGAATGGGGAAGCTTTTCTGAATTACATTCCATTGTATAGAGGGCATATTTAAAATTTTGGTGGAAAAAGCAATTTTTAAAAATTTATTTTGAAGATTTCGAAAAGGCTATCTTATCAGTTATAAACTTAAAATTTTAGTGGAATGAAGTTATGTTGAAATAAACTTTTGAATAAATACTCAAAAGTGTATGAAAAGAAGTTTTAAATTTCTGATTGATTAAAATAATTTTGATTTTTAATCATCTTTGGATTATAAATATTACCTTTCAAATTTCTTTCAAACATTTACATATATATCTATGCTACCTGAAGATTTTAATTGTAGAAACTGATGAAAAATTAAATTTAGGAGTTCGTGCAATTTCAAATAATTTAAATTTACTTTTATTAATTAATGTACTTATAATTTCCTAATACTATCAGAAACGGATAACTGTACGGCAGGCGTGTGAAGCGAGCTGTTTTCACATAGTGATCCCGAAAGAATCACGTGATTCTTTGGTGTCGGTGAGCGGAGCGAGCAGGGGTGTTATATATATATATATATAAGGATTTTATAACAACTGTGCTAGGACACCCAGTGTCTTCATGTAGCGAGCGAAGCGAGCAGGGTTTGCGTAGCAAGCCCCGGAGGATTGCAACGCAATCTTCCTGGGGGTTGGCGAGCTTTAGAGAGCATGGGGCAGAGCCCCCTAATAAGAACTATTTTATTAATTATTATTTTTGGACTTCAGTGTATATTTTTTTAAAAGTATTTAATAATGATAAGTGTTGTGTTATAAAATTATCATGTGCTATTCATATATTGATTCATTCAAAGTAACAGTATAAATTGGCTTTTAAAATGAGTTTCCTCGGTAATGGTAAAAATATGATCTCATAATTTTATCTCAAGAATTTGGAATAATATTCCAAAAGATTCGCGGGTTAGTGACATTAACGATTTAATTAGGAAAAATGAAAAATACGATGAAAATTTTGTGCGCGAATAGCTGGACGCTATAATGGTAGACCAAATACGTAGAGAGGAACAAGAAGAGCTGCAAAAGAGGAAGAGAGAATTTCTCATGAAAATGCGTTTGAGTTTGAAAAATTCCGTCGGCAAATAGAAGCGCAGAAGCTTGCACAGTCGTCTACAAATAACAATATGGCTTTCAACAACCAACCAAGTTTGCAAATTAGGAAATTGTTCCCTAACTTTTACCCCAGAGATGTCATTTTGTTGTTCCTCAACTTGTTTCAACGACAACTGAAGTTCTTAAAAGAAAATTGAGTGGTGTTGTGAAGTGAAGCGAAATATAACTGCCACTAGGCGACAATGATGTACGTCAGCCCACGAGCTGACATATGTAATCAGAACTAGTTGCGATCTCGGTGGTTTCCGAGCGTTTTATGTGCATCTCTGTGTTTTGTGTCGTCCATTGTGAATAACTGTATGTGTCTGAAAGGCTTTTTAGTCTTATTTTTGCCAAAGTTACCCAGCATCTGGTAGCTGCAGACCTATGCGATTTCAGAACTTCTAATCTGTGTTATTGGTTTTCAAATAGGTGGCATATTTGCCTGGCGCGCTACTTAATTATGTTGCACAATACATCGCAAGTGAATCTGAGAATAAAGCTCAAAACTTTGACTATATTAAAGATATGCTTTTGCAAAGGTTTAAACACAGTACTGAGAAATTCTGTCACCTTTTCGCCACTCATAGAAAAACACCAGATAAATCTTGGAAATATTTTCACTTTGAACTCCGAAACTACTTTGAAGGCTGATTGGAAGAGTTAAACATTAAATTCAGGACTTTTATGGACTTAAAAACTTGATGATCCTTGATAAAAGAAAAAAAAAACATTTCCCTCCAGAAGTAACGGACTATTTTCTAGATTTATGGTATGACCTAATAGAGAAATTTGATACGTACGACAATTTGTGAACAAGCAAGAAAGAAACAAAAACCTCAAGCACGGAATTCCATAAGAAACAACAATATGAACAAAAATATGATCTACAGTCTCTGTCCGGGGTTACCAATCAAAGTAGATGGGACCCCTGAGTCCCCAATCAAAGTGGGCGGGACCTCATTAACAATAACAGAGCCCCCAGAAGAAGCACTGATAGACTTGAAGAAAACAGAAACCCTCAAACTTGTTATGACAGTGGATCTTCTTGAGTAATTAAAGACAAATGACGCACATGCAGCCCGCCAGCTCAACAAGACGGTACCTTATCATGAACTCTCAACCGTATAGACTTTTACAGTTTTTCAATGGAAGGTCATCCAGCAAGCATCATTGAGATTTCTGTTTGTAACACACGAACAGCGGTATGTGCTGACACAGGTGCTACACATTCGGTAGCTGCACAGAACTTCTCAATAAAAAGTGCTTGACTTTCGAAAACAAAATTATTGACATTACACTAGTCGATGAATATATTCAAAAAACGGAGATACTCACAACGGATATGAATATTACCGATAAAGAGAAAAATTTTCCAAAAGAGCTAATAGTGTTAATAAAGGCCAGAGGAAACAGAACTCTTCTTGGTATTCACTTTTAAGTACAGCACGATCTTCCTAGATCTCCAAAAAAGACACTGATACAATTCTGAATCTCCTCAAAGAAAATATACTTTCACAGAATCACAACCTGACGTCAATGCTCTGCTGGCGGTGCACACTGCATCACATCCTTGACAACAACGTGAAAATGAAGGTACACGCATTTCTTCTCAACAAATATAAAATCTTATGTCCCTTCTAGAAGAATGCGAGAAATGCTCTCAACTAGGGAAAGAGCCAACACCTTGCTCCCCAGGGCATTTCCCATTCCATTTGATCCTAATAAAAAGTATATGAAGATTCAGGCATCTAAGGTAACAGAAGGGTTTGCCTGTAAAGTCCTTAAATTTGAAAAATGCTCTTAAAATGTTTAGAATTTTTAAAGACATTTTCTCTGGTTATTAATGTGTTAAAACTTGTTTATGTTTCTTTCTATGGACATGTTTAGTTAGAATATAAACGCAAATAAGTATTAATTGTGCCTTTAGCTACTTATGACTTGAGGAAAAAGCAATAAAATGATTAAAATTCGCACTAATTCTACGTTATTTCTTTTTGGAAACACCATACCACAGTTACTCTATGTTCATATAACAGCTTAAATATTTACTAAAATGTTAAAGAAGTATATTAAAATAAATGCAGTAATAAGTTAAAATCTACAATTTTATTTGACAATTTAGCACGTAACATTAAAAAAAGATTTAATACTCACAGATGTTAATTGTACAAATAACTTGTGAAAGTTCCAATAACTGTCAAATAATCTCATATCATCACTTTAACTACTTTAAATTTCATACTTATTGACTGAAATTCTCCATTAGTTTTGTCTCTCGTTCGGCTGTCTCATTTACTACTTTTAAGTTTTTGATAAAATTTTCATTTCTTTCAAACTGAAATTTTCTTCACAGGCCTGAGGATTGGTTTTCAACCAGGCTTCATTTTGGTTCAACAAAAGGAAAATAAACCATGCCTACGTTCCAACCAATTGATGCAGTTTTGTGGTATGATTAAAAGCAGAGGAAACGGCGACACTAGGAAGTGAATTTTCATTAGCTTTATATTTCATTAAGGATGCTGCAATCTTCGTCTTTTGAGTGTCTGACACTTTCTTAGCAAATAAAGAAAATGTTATTGCTTCTTCTGTCAAATACCACAAATGTCTACTAAAATTTAAAGTTCCAGGGGTCGTATTTCTCGTATATGTTCAGGGACTGCGACACATTCTCTGCAGTCATTGCCTATAGGGAATGAGCCTAGATTATCCTAATAGTGTTGAGAGAAACTCTCCTCTGGGAGTTAATTGACAAATACCTGGGTCAATTCTCAAATCCAGGTGAATATATACAATATGAATGTATACTTTACTTCGCAAAGATGTATGCTTTTGGGAAGCAATTTAAATTTTACAATAGTAAAATCCGAAATTTGCATCAAATATGTTTTTCAACTATTTTATTTTGTTAAAGTTTGGTTGAATGCACAAAATACTGCAAATGCTCCTTTAAATTATCTGATGCTTTGGGAGTTCCTGGACCTGTACGAGAAAGACGAACCTGCGGTTGCCAAAGATGGTGTTTTATCTTTTAGGAGATATTTATGGTATTTGACAGAAGTAGTAAAATTTTCTTTATTTTCTAGAATCCTTAATGAAATGCAAAGCTAATGAAAACTCACTTGCCACTGGTGTCCCCGTTTTCTTTGTTTTCAATCATACCACAAAATTGTATTAATTGGTTGGACCGAAGTGGTTGATTTTTTAATTGTTGAACCAAGATTGTTCCTGGTTGAAAAACAATCCTCGGGCCTGGGAAGAAAATTTCAAGTACCAAGAAATGAAAACTTTTATCAAGAACTTAATAGTATTAAATGAGACAGCCGAACGATGGGAAAAACTAGTGGAAGATTTCAGTCAATCTATAAACAAAAATAAAGAACATACTCAAAATTCACTTCAATCTATTGAAAAGAGTAGGGAAAAATTCATTGCTTTAAGAAGTCAGTTTTTAATGAAATTTAAAGTAGTTAAAGTTTTGACATGAGATTATTTGATAATCATTGGAATTTTTTCAAGTTACTTGGACAATTAAATACTGTGAGTATTAATCTGCTACTGAAAAATCTGCTGCTTTCTGCTAAAAATGAATGCGGTATTACTACCGTAGTACTCAGTTCATTTGTATGTACTTTTAGTAAATGTTTAATACTTCATCTACTAACGGTACTTAAAAGTACCGCTTTAATCACGATTATTTCTTCGCAATAAAGTCATTGATCTTCACAGTATCTACAAGAACACGTAAAATGGAGTTCCAATAAAAAGCAGTAAATGGCGGCTGAAGGCAGAAATTAGACTTTTTAATTAATAATTAACTTAATTAAGTAATTTTAATTAATTAAAAAAGTGTTTTCCTCATTCCGAGGGCCATTCTACATCAAAACGTATCTAATGATTGACAAACAAATTAAAAATTCGTTAGTAAGTACTAGAGGAAAATACTTTCCTCTCTTTTTATGCCACACTAAGCTACGAGTCCTTGTATTTTTTAATCACCCCAAAATTATCATTCTTGTACTCCTCAATTAGTCATTAATTTACCTGTCACACATAATACTATATGAAAGGAATATAACCTATCTGCTGGATGATTAGAAAAGAAATAAATCAGTTCTACTAAAGGAGTGGAATTCAAGTAATGGTGAAACAATTGTACCAGCCTGCATGCAAAGGAAAAGTGTCAGTTCATTTCTGGTAGAGAATATGTATCATCATTTAGGAAACAGTTCAGGCAAATATGATCCGTTTGGAATAATTACCTGGCAATCCTTCTTTTGATCTTTCTTCACATATCCTTTCCATGACTGAGTTAGCATAACCGTAATTGCTTTGACCAGCATTGCCACGACCACAGCTTATTGATGAGAAGCAGACGAACCAGTCAAGCTCAGGACAGAGTTCTCTTGACGCTGCATCGAGGTTTAAGGTGGATATGACTTTTGACGCGCAAACTTCTTTAAAATTTTCAACTGTCTGATTCTCCATAAAAGCATCTCTAAGAACCTTTAAACGACACAAAATTTTACTGCATTAGTATCTCTCAAATAGTAAAGTAATTTGAAAAAAAATTACATATGGATTATCAGCAAGTTTTATAAATATTGTAACAAAAATTGTCCTGCGGTGTACGGTGAAAGCAGTCCAATAAGCAGGATAATGGAGAATGACGATTTATTCACAAATATTCAGGAAAACACGAAGCGCAGGTAACAGGAACAATAGCTCTTATGCAGATTAACAACGCAAACAGACAACAAATCGCTAAAAATCACAGTAACAGCACTTTCGGGTTTAGCAGCGCAAACAGTTAGAAAATCACCAATAACGACAGCAACAACACTTTCAATAGCACTCAGTTCACCGGCTTTCCAGATCGCACTGCAAACGAAACTCAAAGTGATTCCTCGAAAGCGTTCGCACTCCACAGATGCTCCCCGTCGAATACTACAGCCATGTATTTATAGTGTTACTGACAGGGCGTGACGTTACGTGGAAATATCTGGAGATATCCGGATGTCGGCTCCTAATGGAGATATCGAGAAAATATCGCATTTTCGGGAATCTTCGATTTTCCTCCAAAGTCACCAAATTTGTTTCAAAAATCGTCGCCAAGTTCGTCGCATAGGTCAGGGGTCAAGGCCAGGCCGCTGAAGACATTCCATACATACCCCTGTAAAACTCTCAACCCAACCATAAGACTAGAAAGACAGGAGAGCAATACTCCATTTTTGTAACAATATTTATAAACTAGTATTGATAATTTGAATTTTCAAGTTCGAATAGATCTTGCATAAATTTTATTTCAGACAGAATGTAAAGAACAGTAAGAAGAAAAGAAAAACTAAATCTTTAATCAATAATGTGGTTTAGAATTACGTTTTAACATATAAAATTAAAAATGTTGAATTTTTGTAAATAATGTCGATTCTATCTTGTATAAGCATTCATATAATTACATAATTACAGGGTCTTTTTTCTGGCTTTTCACGGAACAAAATCCAAACTTTTTCAACTATCAAATTGAACAACTTCTTGATTTTAAAAGCAAAAGCTATAAACATTTAAATAATAAACTTTTGCCTCTTAACAGCGTTTTCAACAGATCTACTGAGAATTATTGAAGAATAGTAACCCACAAAATCTGAAATTCTATATCTCATTCTGTAAACTAATTTTGAAATGTGCACATCTAAAAAATTGATATAAACTAAATTATCATTTTTACATTCAGAAATAATTCTTCCCCATTTTAAATGTCCCTAAAACGGATCTGTTACTTTCTCCATAAAGAAATTTTTACTTAAATATCAACTTACCAGTGCAAGATTGAATATAGCTGCAACAGGCTTGAATTCTGCAGCCATCTTTAAAAGTGCTTTCGCATCATCCATTTTTGTTGCATTTAATTTTGATACAATTATATTTATATTTTCCTTCTTCCAGCGGTGCACACATAGTTTTTGATAACCAGTTTTTAGACCTGAGCGTGAAGTTAAAACTACATGTGTCGCCCCTCTTTCCACCAACCACTGGCACAGTTCAAGTCCAAAGCCACCGAGACCTCCAATGATAACATACGATTTTTCAGGATTACATGTGGTACGAGACAAGGCTTTAAATTGTACAGGTGTAGGAACTATCTTCTTTTGTGGTTCTTCATCTCTGAGCTGAAAAATAGTATGATAATAATTAATGCCCGATGATAGAATTTTGCAAGCTTCATAATTTTAAGAATACATATATCTATTACAAGCAAAAATTTTTCTCAATTTATTAATTTTAAAAATTAAGTCATGTTATGCATTTATGACAGAATTTTATACATATTTCAAATTTTTTAAACATGCATTGACGCATCTTTTGAAATTGAACACTTTATGTTATCAACATATTATTTCTATTTATCAACCTATCATGATAATTTGTATTTTCTGTTAGGTGGTAAAAATAATTCCTAGTGAAATAGTCTTGAAAAATGATACAGAGAAAAATAGTCATGAAAAATAATTCTTAACAAACTTAATCTGAGCCACAGTTTAAAATCAATAACAGGAATAAACTGTCCTCAAAATGTTGTATGTATTTTGCACACATTTTCAATGTCTCTCTTGTATTGATAAATTTATTCAGAAAAGTTGATAAATATAAATAAAAATAGTAACCGAATTATGAATAATGTAAAAGTCTAACTCTGGAACTAAACATTCTCACAATGAAAATTACCTGAAATAATTTCTGTTAGATATTACATAATGGCCGATATTCTGTAACAGAATATCGGCCTCCTATCTTTGGTGTTTTAACGTTTGAATGCCTCGCTTGCTAAATCGATTAACTCCACTATCAGATTTTTAAAAAATGTTAGTGTCAAAGCACTTGATTGACTCCTAACTGTTTATATTTGAAAACAAAATTATCTGAGAATAAGGATTAACACCACTAAACGACAAAATGTTTTTAGCTATTGAATAATAAACAACTTATTTCAGAAGCCAATCTGAATAACTCCATAATCTAATGCAGATTTTTGCTAATTGCATTATTCTGCAATTAAATTTATTTAAAAAACTTTTAATGCAATGATATTGTCGTAAAAGGTTCCGCTTTTTCTGTTGTTGTTGTCATTGGTTGTTTTATCCATCTTCTTCTTCTTGGGATTAAATAATAATAAGCTATCTTTACCCCGACAAATAATACGAGATAATAACGATAAATTGTTTAATGTTGTTGTCTCATCATAAGAAAGGAAAATAATTAATCAGTTGCAGTCTAATTCCCACAGGAGCAAGTAATTATTAATTTCAATTTTAGTGTCATTTGTTTTTTAAATTAAATCGTTCTAATATTAAGATGGAAGAGATTAATAAAATTATTTTGATAAGGAAAATAATGAATCTGATGATTCTTCATTACGAATTATTGGCAGAAAACTCGGCTCCAGAAAACGATTATATATTTATTCCGATTCGTCATCTGATTGTTGCATTGAAGAAATTACCACAAATAGTTCGATTGGACGAAAAAGAAGTTATAATCCTGCTAAATGGGACCGAAATATCCAAAAGCATAAAAGAATAAAAGGTCTGGAATACAGGAACTCAAGTGGAAATTTAATACTTGAAAAAACATTTGAATGCCTCTCTTGCCACAAATAGATTGACTCCCTTAATCACGCAAAAACTGTAGTAATAATAACGATTACTTCAAGGATATTCTATCGTATACTTTTTATATGTCGTTAGATAAAAGAGACATCTTCAGTAATACAGTCTACGACGTTTATTTGAATTTATAATTTAAAAGGAATTTTAAAAAACAATGCATACTATTTTATCACTTTTCTCTACTTTTTGTTTTATGGAATTTATCGATTTGGCAAGTGAGGCATTCATTTGTAGTAATGGGCAAGTACTGTCTCACGCCAATATCAATGAAAGCAGCATTTTTGTATTCTCTAAAGTCAGTGGCGCACCTACATATAATGGCGTCCAGGGCAAATACCCCAGAGTCGACTCGGCAACGGTGTGGAGATGTGAGCTTTTTCCAGCTCCCACTGTATCATGTTTAATCTTTGCTTTCCTGATGTTTTTGTCTACGGAAATTATGCTACCTGAAAGGTTTTCTCAAGGGCCTTTGAAATATGCCATTAGTTGTGAGTTGTGATTTTTGTTTAATTATTTACGACTGTTTTGAACTTTGGAGCTAATTATCCAGTGCTCAGTGTTACGCCCCCGTTGCTAGGCAACGCTACAGACGTCACAGTCTACTTGATTGACTGATTGCTCACCGTATTTTACTTGATTGTTTGTTTTTTCTTGCTTTGGAGAATTTTTTCCAACTGGTGTGTCCGCCCTTGTCCGGGCTCTTTTTGCCCCTATTCCCAAAAGAATTTGACTGTGACATTTTCAACTGTATTTTTGGGTATTGCCTGTATTGATACACGTCCTGTGTGATTTTGGCCCACATTCAGTGGTCCTGTCCTGAATTATTTGTACTTTGCCATTTCACCAATCTGACCAAGACTTCGACCTTACCAGCGAGGCTGCATCTATTTTCTAGAAGTTGGCTTACGTTGTTCGTCATGTTTTCTTCAGTGCATATTTTTTTAGTAATGTTTCGAATTTTTTCTTACGTTTATGACATCGGAAAAAATTTTCTCTATTTCTCTAAGCAAGAATCTTGCCACAGAATTTAGAATGCCTAATCCAGTCGACGACGAATCATCTCAAAAAGATAAAGGTATGTCTTTTTCGTCAACTAAATCCCAAAAAATCCCGCCGGAGGCGATGTCTAAAGTTAGTGGTGTTAACATAATAGAAACGCTCATTAATCAAGTCATCGATTTCAATTTAGATCCTGTTGTATCGGATGACTTAATTGCCTGTTTACAGGAACTATCTAAAATTTATATTAACAAACCCAGAGATATCAAAGCAAGTGTACGTGATTTGCTCAACGAGAAAGTCATATCACCACTAATTAAACTTATTCAAGATCGGGAAACGTACCATCTTTCGAATATCTATGATATAAAATCACGACTTGTTGATGTGGACGCCAGACAGTACCAGACTAAGATCCGGGAGTGCCAAAGCACCATTGAATATCTCCGAGGAAAACTTAATATTGTAAACACCGAGCTTGATGACTTCAAGAAAGATTTGAAAGTCTCTTCCAAGAATCTCATCGATACCACCAAAGAAGTTAGGTCACTTATTAGTAAGGCCTCACCTTCATTCTCGGATATACTCCAGTCTAGACCAATTGTTCCTACTAAAGGCCCGATGAATGCTCAACTTAATAATCATGTCGTGCTGCTCAGCCCGAAGAAGGATTCATCTTCTGAGGATAACCGGAAGCTGGTGGAAAATGTGTTAATTACTCGGAATTCTCCGGCTCGTATAAATCGCATTTCTAAAGTTAGCAAAGGTGGCCTCATTATTGAGGCTCCCACTAAAGAGGATCTTGAAGCCCTAGAGGCAGAATTAAAATGTGTCTCCACCTTAGGAGAACAATTTGAAATTTCCAAACCTCGTCCTCAAATTATTATTTTGGGCCTTCCCAAAGATGTTGACAAAGAGCGACTCATCAAAGGTCTGAGTTCCAAGAATCATTATCTCTGTGATGTGAATAATAAGCCACTTTTTGAAGTGAAATTTTCTATACGCGTCCGGTTCAATACAAATTGGGTTGTGTCAGTGGATCCTAGTGTATACAAGAGACTCTTCGAGTTTCAAGGTTTGTATTTTGAATTCACGAGATTGAGATTCGACAATTTTTTTGGAATAAAACAATGCAGACATTGCCGCAAGTTCGGACGCACCACTAAATGGTGCCCTCGGGCCCAGGAAGTCCTGTGTGGGAACTGTGGTCTTGAACATCCCACTGAGTCTTGTAAAGAGGTTATATGTGTCAATTGTAGGATGCCAAACAGAGGTCTGGTACCACATTTAAAATTAACCATAAAACCAATGATCGTTCAAAATGTGAATCTTATGAGAAACAGAAAGCCAACCTGGTCAGATTGACTGATTATGGTCTCCCTTCAGGTTCTCAAAGTTAATGTCAATCACTCCCGGGCCGGCCACAGCGCTGCGTTTATGACCGCTAAGGATACTAATTCAGATTTTCTTTGCATCCAAAATCCGTACGTTGTTGATGGTTTCCCTCTGGGCGATGCCCATGGGTACCCCTCTTTTTCTTCTAATAGGTTTAATTGTGTTATTTATTGTTTAAATCCAAATTTAAATTATTATTTTTGTAACAGTTCCTTAAACACTGTTTCTTTAAATATACATTTTGCCAATTTTACTTTACGTTTAACCAATGCTTATTTTCAACCACATGATTTACTCGATAATTTAATTACCGAAATTTCACATCTTGGCTTAAATGGTCTTTCTGACCTGCTTGTCGGTGACTTTAACACCAGGTCCCAGGTTTGGGGCTGTGGCTTTGAGGACCACCGCGGGCAGGTCATTTCTGAATTTATGACGTTAAATAATTTTATGATATGTAACCGTACGAATCTTGGACCTACTTTTGTGACTGAAAATGCTCAGGGTTTTCCTGATTTAACTCTTTTGTCCACGGCCCGTCAGGATCTTTTGGATTCGTGGCGGGTTCTTGACCAAGAGTCCCTTAGCGATCATAAATATATCTGTGTTCGACTCGCGGGTGATTTTCATCCGTCTAATGATTTTATTTTTAAAACTAAATACTCTATTAAAAAATTTCTTAAACTTTTTCGTGAAAGTTTTTCTAAACTCAGTTTACTTTCTGATTCGGTCTCCTCTGTTGAGGACATCGATTTTTTTTCATGAATCCTTTCTTAAAATTGTTTGTGAGGCAGCCTTTGGCGCCTTCAAAAAAAACCGGTTAAAAACAATAAATCTTTTAAATTTTGGAATAATTCTTTAAGAGTAAAAAGAAATAGGGTTACAGCATTTTTTCGGAAATTTTCCAGTTTAAAAAAGAATGGAGCACCTGAGGAGACGGTTCGGGCCGCGGGAATTACCTACCGTAAAGAAAGATCGGAACTTAAAAAATTATTAAATACTACTAAGAGAAAAGCGTTGGAAGTTTACTGTTCGAATTATGTTTTAAAGTATGGTCACACATTCAAAGTCGTTTTTCAAAAATATAAAAGAAATTATAATTTTTCGGTTAACGTCCCTAATATTAATTCTCCAACTTTAAATGAAACAATAAATTAAATGCTTAATTATTTTTTCCAAACAAAAATCTTGATTTATTTAATAGTTTAAAATTTCCATTTATGTCGTTACCCAAAATATCTATTTTAGAACTGGACGATCTTTTTAAAAATCTCAAGGGTGGTAAGGCCCCCAGTTTAGACCGTATTGACTATAATATCTGGTTTGAACTTTTTCGTTCCAACAAAATTTTCTTTTGTAAAATTATAAATTTCTGTTTCGATTATTCGTATTTTCCTAAAACTTTAAGGAATGCTAAGGTCTTCTTCTTGCATAAGCCAGGAAGGGACCGGCATTCCGTTTCTTCTTTTCGGCCAATTTGTCTTTTGCCCACTTTGGGCAAAATCATTGAAAGTGTCTTTATAAAACAATTTAATTTATTTATTTTTAATAATAATTTGATACATCCTTACCAGTTTGGCTTTCTTGAATTATTGAATTGCGAAGTGGCCGTTGATCACCTAGTTAACAAAATTAGGGCTTCCTGTTAGGGGCATCATGTCGCACTCGTGTCTGTTGACATTAGGGTGGCATTTGATAGCCTCGACTGGGACGTCCTATTTTCATTATTTCATAAATATAACATTCCATTCAATTTTTGTAATTTTATCCACAGTTATTTATGTAGTAGAACTGTTTCTTTTAATATTGGTTCTGATCTTGTCACGGTTGGGGTTTGTCAGGGCTGTCCGCAAGGTTCAGTCCTGGCACCCCATCTGTGGAATTTTTATTTTAACGATATTCTGTGTTTAAACAATGATCAAATGTTCCTCCAGGCTTACGCCGATGATTTGGCCCTGATTATTGGTGCCAGCTCCCGGAAAAATTTTGAAGTTATTGTTTCTGCGTCTCTTGACCTTATATATGGTCATTTACAAAATTTAAACCTTCAGGTTGCCTCTGAGAAAACACTTGCCGTTGTCTTCAGGGGCATCCAAAATAAAAATAGGCAGAAAAGAGGGCTGGCGACTTTAAAACGGACTCCCATTTTTAAATTTAATAATAGAACCATCCGGACAGTAGACTCATTAAAATACCTGGGAATTTTTATTGATAATCAGTTTAACTGGAGTGACCACATAACTTTTTTGCATAGTAAAATGCTCGACATTATTAAAAACTTTCATTCCGTCACAGGTCCGAACTGGGGTACCGGTGTCTCTGTTTTGAAACACTGGTACCTTACAGTTATACAACCATCTCTTCTTTTTGGAGCTGCTGTCTGGGGTGGTTCATTTACCAAAAAACAGATTAATACGTTGCACTCAATTCAGCGTATTGCTCTTCTAAAAATTTCTAAGGGTTATAGGACCTGCCCTACTGATGCTTTAAACGTTATTTTAGGCTTTCCACCTCTCCATGTCGTTGCTAATGGTCTTTTTATTAAATTTCAAATATGGAATAAAAGGAGTAATGATTATGATTTTATTGACACTAATAATTTGGATTTCTATATAAAGATTAATAATTTAAATTTAAATCATAGAGTTATTGAATTCCCGGAATTAATTTGTGATGCTGATTATGACATATATACCGACGGCTCCGGTATTGATGGTAGCATCGGGGTCTCGGTGTGTATTTTTAATAAAAATTTACTCTTTGATTCTTATAAATTTAAACTTGACAATTATAATTCCGTTTTTCAGGCCGAGCTCGCTGCAATTAATTTTGCCGCGGGCTGGGCTTTGGAAAATAATTTTAAAATTAGTATATTCTCTGATAGCCTTTCGTCAATAGAAGTTTTAAAAAAATCAAACTCTAAATCAAATTATATTAACCAGATTAAAAACAATATGTTTAAGGCAATTGGTTCGGTCGGTTTGTCCTGGGTAAAGGCTCATGCCGGTATCCCAGGTAAAGAACTGGCCGACCAATTTGCAAAAGAAGCCACAATTAATGGTGAATTTTTGCCATTTACAGCCCCTTACTCTTGCCTTAAAAAATTTATTAATAATTTTATTTTAAAAAATTGGCAACGACATTGGGAGGCTTCCAAAAACGGTGTTAGGATCAGAGAGTTTAGCCCGTCTGTGGATTATTCTCTTCTGACCCATAGCCGGTCTTTATTATTTTTTATTACAGGGCATGGTCCTTTCCCCGCCTACTTACATCGATTCAAAATTCTAAACAGTCCAAATTGTGTCTGCGGCGGCCTGGGGGACGCCGACCACTTCGCCTTCGATTGTATACATACTCAGGAATTTCATTTCACCAAACCCTCTTTATCTAATAAGCCCTTTTGGTTCAGGAGTGTTTTAAAAATCAAATGTCCCTTTCCCGTCTGGATAGGGTTTGCGCTATTTCTAACGTTATTTGTAATAATCTTAAAGTTTAATTACTTTTTTACTACTCTCCCTTTTGGTGTGTAGGCCCCCTTTTACCTGGGGGATTTTGGTGTTTTTTCGTGCAATTTTTCGCTTTTTGGATGCAGCTCTTTCTGCTATTTGTACGCTCCTATCCGGACCTTTTTTACACTCCTGCCAAAATTCTTTGTTTTATGAAATTTTTAAACTCAGTTTCGGGTTGGACCTTTATTTTTGGAGGTTTCCTCCAAATTTGGCAAACTCCCTGCTTTTCATTTTTGAGATATTTCGTTTTTGGGGAGTCGTTGGATCCCTAGTAATACTTCTTATGATTAGACTTTTGAACCTTTTAAGACGTTGCAACTTTTTTTAATTTTATTGTGTGCTGTGTTTCTTGATTTCGGATTGCGTTAGCAATGTTTACTTTAGTTAAAGTTAATTTGAAGTTAAAGTTAAATTCTGTTATTTTAAATACTTAAATATGGTTTGTTTTCGTTTTGTTTATTTGGATGTTGTTTTTTTTAGTTTATTTGTGGATTTGAGTTTGTAATTGTATTTTTTGGTGTTTTGTTGTCTTTTCCGGGTTTGGTGTTTTAATTTTGTTTAAAGTAATATAGTATTTGTTTTTATGTGGTGCCTCTGGTTGGTTTTCATTTGTTTATGATGTTTATTACGATATTTTGTAATTACCCTTATGCATTTGAATCTTTTATATTTAATTGTCTATATTTTTCTTTTGTTTCTCCTTGCTGGGTCTGGTTGTAGTGTGCATTGGAGGCTGTTAATTTGTAGTGGTACTTGAGACGTGTTATTTTCATGTGTATTTTTAACCATCCCGTTTGTTTCTGTTTCATTTGGGAGGGTGTATGATTGTTTGCTTGGTATGAGGCTTTCTGTTCTGTTTACCTGTATTGATTTTCATGAAACTTTCTGTTTTGTTTGTTCGGTTTATATGAAAATTTCAGTTTTGTTTGTTTTGACTCAAATGATATTTTCGGCTGTGTTTATAATGCTTTATATGAAATTTTCGTTTTGTTTATAATGCTGGCTTTATGTAATCTTCAGTTTTGTTTATAACTTTTGGTAATTTTCAGTTTTGTTTGCCTTGATGTTCGGATCATTTGATGTTATTTTGCACTGATTTAATTGGTATTTTGTGCGTCAAATGCCTTTTTGCCTTTGGGACTTTTGTGACCTTTTGGTCACTACCCCCTACCCACGGGGTGTTGTATATATGTTCCTCTGTGTTTTTGTTTGTGTTCTTCAGTTCGTTTGCAGTTGTGTTTTTTGTAATGATGTGAATTTTATTTTGCTCTTGTCCCAGGTGGGCGTTTTGTAAATATGTTTTCTCTGTATATTCTGCTTGTACTGTCATAATGTATTCCTATTCTGTGGAAATTTTTCGCCGTCCTAGTGATTATGTATCATTTTCTGTTGGAAAAATAGATACTGTTTCGGGGGGTTGGGCTCTTTTGTTCCTTCCGGGGCTGTGGTTGGCTCTCTTTCCCCGGCGACCCTTGTGGTGTCTTACACCCTGACGGTTAGGCCGGTCGCCGTGGGTCAAGAAGAAGTAGAAGAAGAAGGGCAAATACCCAAACTCAGCATCATCTCCTGGTTTTCTTTTGAAATGTGATATATTTTTTTCGAAAACTTTCTTTTTGGACTTCGAACATTGAAAGTGAAACAATATATTAAAATCTTTTGTGTTGATATGATTTAAACATCACAAATATTATATAGGGACAACTCTTTAATCTAAAATGCATCATAAGAATATTTCACAAAAATGGTTTTAAAAAAATTTATAAAAACAATTCGAAAGTATTTAAAGAAATTACTTATAATTACTTAAACAGAATTCAAATAAGAAATTCAAACAGTTGCTCGGATGAAACTTCTGATAAATTCAAAATATATAAATAAAAAACGCATTTCATTTCTCTCGTACTTGGAAAAAATGGATACTTATGGTACTTGGATAAATTAAAAGTACAAATCTCTTAATCTATCACGCGCTTAAGAAAAACAATGAAAAAAAAATGTATACATTAATTTTTTGCATTTCGATGTTATATAGAATATCTTTATATTGAAATAAATCATTAGTTAACACAGATTGAATCATACAAATGTCTTGGTAACTAATATATTTAATAATATACGGACTTATTTCACATATGCCTCTTTAAATTTATCAACCAAAGAAAACCCAATAACTTTTAACATTTTATATACCACCTCCTGACAAACTTAAATTTCATTGCATGATATTAGGATGTACCCAGATAGCACGTAAGTTTGCAGCAAGTTTGATTTTGACTTGATATTCCCTTGTCACGGCAAAATTTGACGCGTCAAACTTGAAACGAACTTGTAGCAAGTTCGCTGTGACAACTAGAGCCACCCTCGCTTGCAACGCATTTGCTGCAACTTCGATGTGACAAAATAGCGCCACCTCCCTTGCAAATCAAACTTGCTGCAAGTTTGCAAAACAAGCTTGATGCAAAGACAGCACAAAGAGATAATTATCTTTGTCTCTGTTTTAAAAGAAAACATCCGATTTTTAATAGCATCTCCTAGACCGTCCTTCTTTTTATTAATTCAATAAATCAATGATAATTTGTAAAAAAAACTAACTTTCTTATAAAAAAAATTTTGAAAAATTTTCCATCTTTTTACTAAATATATCACTCGCATTTTAAAGAAATCATTATCGCCTTTTTCTTAATGTCGAAATTTTAGCGTTTATAAACAAAATTAAACCGAAAAAACAGTCAATGTTTGTTGAAAAATAAACTTATACATTTTGTCCCATTTTAAAGTAATTACTTTTGAACTCTAATTTCATAATTTATTCTACTAACAAAACGCAGTTATTAGCGAAAATTGCTCTCTCTTTGACTTCAAATCATATTCGCAACTCAAAAAATTAATGAAATCAAGAGAATAATTTAAAATAAATCGTATACGAATCGAATGGAACGATGTATTAGCTAAATCTATCTAAATAGAGTTTAACTGGCCCAGTGGTTGCCGCGTCAGCTTTCGAACAGGTAGGTTGCGAGTTCTATCCTCGGTTGTGTTCGTACTCTACTTTTGCTATAATTTGCAATGAGTTTGCAATGCAAGCTTGCGGCAGGCTTGCTGCAAGTTCGTCCTATGGTGACTTCGAGGCTTGCGTTAACTTGCTGCAAGCTTGTTTCACACTTGCACACTTGTCGTGACAAATTTTCAGAAAGCTTGCAGACTTGCAGCGCAAGTCTGCTGCAAACTAAAATTGCTATCTGGGTATGGTATTGCAGAAAACAAAATGCTGACTCAAACATGGATAAAATTATGATGTTATTAATTCGCTTCTATGACATGTACAATTGGACTTTATTATTATTTTAGTAAATATTATTTATGAGCATAATAAAGGAGAAGCATTACTCTGAAAAAATTTTAAAGGTTTTAGGCAATCCGAAATGTTAAAAATTCGTCTTCCTAGCTTTTGATAAAAGAAACGTGCTCATAATTGTATTAAAGTTATTTTTATCGGTTTCTGAATTCTCTATACTCAAAAGAGCTAATCACAGAGTTTTTCTTACCCATTGTAGCTCTGAGGTTTGAAAGTATCAGCTTTAGTTTACTGAAAGATCTCTCCTATCTTGCAATAGATGTTACTATCGTCAAAAGTATCTGCAGAATTATTCGGAGATTCGGAAAGACGCTTTCCATCTCCATAGCTGACATGAATTATAGAAGCCCTTCGGGTATTTTTTTATATTTTTTCTGGCATTCGGTTTTAAATAGAAGAGTCAAAATTTTCGTAGCTAAATTACAGATGTTTAAATATTTCTCTGACTTATGAACGTAGTGGAAAGAATTCCACTTTTATTTTGGACCATATTAATTTAGTTTTACCACCGAGGGACGACGAGGCTTTTGCAACTTAGGCAAAGACAACATTCTAGACATAATAGAGTCGATAACTTAAACTCGACTTTTTCATTTAAAATGAAAGAATTAAGTTGAAGTAATTTTTCTAAAACTTAAATTCACAAAAATTATACAAAATATTCGTTTTCCATTTTTTTAAATAAACGAAAATATCTACATTATTGACATCATATCCAAAAGAAATACATGACTAGACATGATAACATTTCTTAGAATTAAATATTACTCATGATAAAGATACCCTTCTTTTCGTCTATTTATTTTTGTGTGTTTCGCAGTACAACTACGTCTGGCCTTTGCCAAAAAAATTTAAAATAAACTAGTATCGTATTTGCAGCTTAAAAATTATGCAAATATTCAGTATTCAAAACAATGTAATTATAACAAAATGATAGAGATAATTTACGTCCTTCAAAGCTGCTGGAGTGCTTTTCATCAAAGTCGAAAAAATACAAAAATTTTTCCGTTCTTCTTCCTCTGCTGATTCAAAATAAAAATAATATTTTTTGCGAATTATTTCCCAAGAACTTCCGAAGAAGACGATATTCAATCAGTATGAGTCGGGCATAACGTGAGAAACCATGAAAAGCCCTAAGGAGATAATAATTCCTAACTATTTTCCCTATTATGAAACACCAAAGAGACACAAATCTTTGAAAAAGAACGTTCCTTTTAAACGAGCTTTTAATCTCATAGATGGGGTTTTGTTGAGCATATCTCTGAAATACAATATTATTTGTCATTCTGTTGCAGCTTGAATAATTTCTGTTTTTAAATAATACTGTATCCTTCAAATTTTCAAAAACATTGGTGAAGCCATTTCAATTTATAACAATTTTAGAATAAGAGATTAAAAACAACGTATATTTCTTTTAAATACAACTAATTGATTCCTTAATTTTCCACACCATTTTAACTGCTGCCAGGGCAAGCACTCTACCCTCTCCACCCAAGTTACGCCATTAATTAAAATGGACAGTGACCAGGACAACTGAATATTTTGTATAAGATTCTGAATGATGCATAATAGTATAAATCTATTATGTATTTTTTAAAGCATAAAAAATATCTGAAACAAAAAGCGATATATACCTTAAGAATCACTTTTCCTATATGTTTACCACTGGCCATGAATCTAAAAGCTTGCTCTGCTTGATCACTGTCGTAAAGAAAAGAATTTAGAGGTTTAACAGTACCATTTGCAATACCATCTCTGACTAGTTGCACAACTTCTTTCATGGCTTGTAAACTGTAGCTTTTATAATCAAATAACGCATCTAGGAGTATGCCATAGAATGATATGTTCTTAAGAAAGATAGCCATTCCTAACATAAAATAAAAATGATAAAATTACTACATTTAATTTTTAATGTTCATTCCTCACAAAATCATAAATAAAAATAATAAATAGATGCTACAAATATATGCCTATCAATGAATTTATTTTTGAATGTAATTATAAAAGAGCATTTATAAATTCCTGTAAAAATGTTTGGAGCAATTAAATTAGTACCTAAATGTGTAAACAAGAAAAAATACCTAATGGGGTGTTATTGGACAAATCATATTTGCCAATTTCAAGGAAACGACCATGTTGTGCCAGACAGTTCAAAGTAGCCTTTAATTTCTCTTCAGCAAGAGAATTCAGTATAACATCAACACCTGGAAGTAAAGAATAATTTAAATAGTTCACTCACTCTGAATATATTTCAGATTTTTTAAAGTCTAATTAATGAAGAACTATTTTAATAATGAGTTGTTACCTTCTCCATTGGTTGCATTTAAAATGTGTTGTTCAAATGAAGTATCCCTAGAATTACAGAAATTCCTATCTTGTAGTTCATTAAAACGTTTCTTCAAAAATTCTCTTTTTTCAGTTGAACCTAAAAACAATAAATCAGATTTAATACATATGAAAGTAATAAGAGTAACCACATACAGTAAAGAAAAGAGTAGACCTCATAAATGAAAGATAAAAGCTTAACTGACTTGCTTATAAAGCCTTTTGAACTGTGAATCATCATTTAAAAAATAATATGCAATAAAGTTTTTGAAACCATTCATCATTAGTCTGCTTTTTAGGGATTATTCCATTAAAATATAGAATCCAAAACTTCAATGAAAACCATAAATAAAAGATTGTGAATAAAATTCAACATTTTATTATTTTACTTTTAACAAAAAGTGTCTCTCCATTTTGAATACTACTTATTGAATTGTAACTCCCTGTCTCACTGCATCTATTTTTTCTCCCCATCAAATCACAGTTTTCTGAGAAAGTAGAAACTTTTAACAGGTAAAGTTCCACATTGTAGAATACTATTATATGATCATCTAAACTTTACAGTGATGCCGAACCTTTTCGAGAAGTGCTTCAATTTTGTTCATTATTTTTTGAAATATTACTCCGTGGGTCATTTAAGTCAGTGGCGTCACTTGGAAAGGGTGCGTGGCGATCGATATCATTAGCCACTATGGAACCAGGCCGGCGTCTATTCCAGTGCGGCACCTGAAGCTAGTGTAACAACTTTCACTACAACTTCTGCTTTCTTCAGTGCTATAAATATTTTCATTTTGTTCCTAATGATCAGTATCAGCAAGAGTTTCATAGTTATTATTAGTGTCAATGTTCGAGATAATCTCGTTGAGTATTTTTAGTCTTCGTTAATAAATATTGTTGTTTTGTGTTGTATATAATCACAAAAACTACAGAGGAAGTGCATGCGAAAATGGGTACCATTCATTTGGAATCGCTAAAAATTTGTTAACACAGAAACTTGACAAATGAACTTTTTCTTATACAACTTTTACTTTTGCAAGTGAAGAGCAAAAAATAAAGGTTGACATCAAAATATTAATGTCAATGGGATGACACCATGAATTTAAATTAGATATTACAGAATAAATATGAAGTGTTGTGGGCTCAACTTAACATACTTCACATGCAGATGAGAAAATTTAATAATAAAAATTAATAATAAAGTTGACTTATTAAACACTTCTAGAGGGGTAAAACCGAGTAGCTAAGGTTCGAAGGCCTGCTGGAGATAAAATATTCGACTGACAGCTTCTCGAATTTTATTAAATTATTCATTGTTTATCGGAATACAATATATCTTTCCAGAAAAGTTTCATTACTTTTTTATCAACGATTTTTTTTATAAAAAAATCAAACTACCCGATTTTACCCCACTAATGGGGTAAAACCGAGTACACATGTTAACGTTATGGGAAATTAGGAAAACTCGATTGTCAGTGAAAAAGTTGCAATCATTTTAACCCTTTGAGGGGCGGTGGGATACCGTCTGTCCCACCTTCTTTAAGATTTTTTTTCATAAACTTGTATAAGGTATTTTATTACAAAAATTGTTTTATTGGATATTTCAAGACCTCTTACTTTAAAAAAAAATTGCAGTACCATTGAGAATTTAATCAAATTTATTGAAAATAATTTTTAAAATCATGCCCTTTATTGGCAATGATTTTCTTTAAATTTCTAGAGAAAGAAAATGAACTTCGAAACAAATATTAGATGCCAAAGAAATCTTCAATGCTCAATAAATATATTCCAAACATTATCTGTATTTCAAAAGTAATTTTTTTTTATCAATTATTATAGATAAGAAAGGTGGGACAATTTTGTCCCACCGCGCATCTAAGGTTGTCAGCCTGTAGATGGCAGCACAAAAATTCGCGACTCAATCCTCTTTCTTCCTTTCTTGAATGATAAACTTGGATTTATAAACGGCATAATTATAATCACTCTATCAAATTTAATACTTACACAGAAAATAAATTTATATATTTCAGAAGACAGTTAAATAATATTAAACAAAAAAAGTCTGTAAACGCAAACAAGCATTTTTTTAAAAAAAAATGGCATATCTAAATTTATTTTGAGTGGAATTTTTGAAAACAAGAAGCGATCTTTTGAGGAATTTTTTTATAAACGGATAAAAATATACTTTTCTAAAAAGAACGAAAAGTAGAGAGAATATTCAAGTCTTTCTGTATCTCTCAAAATTGAAGGTCCAATAACCGCAACGAAAAGGAAGTAGTTCCGTTGAAGCTGCCCACCCCACTCCCTACTTGTTTACATTCTTGACTGCTTTTGAGAAAAAGGCGATTTCCCTAAGGGATAGTCTATTGTGAATAGCTGTTATCAACAATACTCAAAGCAAATGTGTTTGAACCTGTCAGCTTCCAGCAACGCTTTCCTTCGCGCGATAATTTACAATCGATGGGCTTCTTACAGCGGTGGTTTCATTACAGTTTGTGTCCAGTTTCGGGCATTAGTGCCTCATTTCCTTGACTGAAATGTGTGATTAAATCTACTGATAACGCATTTCTGTTGCTTCCCAAACAATAAACCGTGGATAAGAGTAACATTTTGCATACAGAATATGGGTGGTCTTCTTTCTTCTTTAGATTTCAAAGAGAGCGACATCTATAAAAATACAATTGAAGAACTCTCCCCATTTGGGTACAGAATGTGGGAAACGGTTTCCACTTCAACCACAGTATACAGCTTCTACAGCTGTTCAAAGGAAATGTGCTAAATAACCAAATTTATGCTCGAAGTGCAACTGATAAAGAACGAACGACAGCGCGAGTCACCGAGGGAGTTGGGGGATACTCAAGTCCCTTCAGGGGCGGTGGGACATACGTCGTCCCACCCTCTCATCGAAAACCTAAACGCAGAAAAATATTTTTATTCGGAAAATATTTTATTTTTAGACGATAGATCTTCAAACATATATCTTTTTTTAAGAAAAAAAATTTTTTTAAGGTGTTGCCCCTCAAGGGGTTAATTTTGTATGACAATTAAAGAATATTAGTTACAAAATTCACATGTAAAGCAGTTCTCTTCTTCCTCCGTGCCACTACAGCTTTCTAAGACAGTTTTTATATTATATTAACCATTCTTCTTTTTTTAAATTATGAAATTCATCATTAAAATATAAACAATCTACGACTGATGTTTTTTTATCGTCTTCGGCGGAAGACACATCAGTACTGACTGTATCGGTCTTAAGCCACTTGGAGTACGCGGTTTTACCCCGAGTGCAGATGTTATAGAAAACGAAATAGAACAGCGCAATTAATGGAGTAAATCCTTATTGTTTGATAGAGTATGAATCCTTAATAAACGTATAATAAGTTGGACTAAAAATTGATTTTTAAAATGTAATTATTTTTAAGTAAGAATAGTTTAAAACCAAACGAACATTAGGGAGTTGACGTCTTAAAACAAATAAACCTTCACAGAAGCAGGGAATTCAACAGCTGCAACTCGCAACTATGACTGTTCCTTTTCCTTGACTAGTAGAGTGTAATTCAGTATCTGTCCGCTTGAAAGAAGAACTAGTATTGCCATAATCAAGGGTATCCGGTTTTACCCCACTCTCCCCAACGCGTACGTCAAGTACGAAGTACTTGACGTACTTAAAATGGGGAAGTACGTCGGTACTTCCCCATTTTATTTTGCAACGAATATGCGCACCAAGTTTATTTATTTATTTTATTTATTTATTTTATTCAAAGAAAGCACACTACAGGGATGACTCCATTTACAGAGTGCATGATCAAAAATATACAAAGAACACACGCCACAAAGTGAAATAAAGCATAAAGAAAAAATGTAACTGCAGAGATACAACAGTTCAAAGCTCAAAACCACATTAATTGTAAAAATTCAAACACATAAATGTTTTAAAACGAAAACACGCAATTTTAAAAGCACTAAAAACACACTGAGGTTCTAATAGTCCATTTTGCATGTCGTCACAATGATACACACGTTTATGACCGACTGTCAGTAATATAGAAAATAAGTTAGCTAACGTCCACTTTCAACAAGTTTTTATTATAAAATCGACATTAGATATTCATACTTTATTTTTTAAATATTTTAGAGCTTCTGTTTTCTCTTTTTTGATATAAAAAATAAGTTTATAAAAATCAATGCGTAAGTCATTTAAAAGCCTTCCTGGGTCAGTTTTTGACTCGCGGGTCATAGGTTCGCCAACTCTGATCTAAACTGTCAGTAACTATGGCATCAACCGACACAGCAAAAAAGTGGAGGGGAAAGAGAAAGAAACATTTTGAAAACTAGTACTGTGATTAATTTACTTTCCTTAAATACCTGCTTTGAGAAAAAGATCCAATTAATTTCAATTCAGAACGAGACATTACTGCATAGTGGTTTTGTAAATAACACAAACAGAATGAACAAGAATTAACAATTTTATCTCGAGAACACAAAGCTGCATGGATGTTTGCAAAGTATTAAGAGCTTTTCTACAATTTAACTCCACAAAGTGTTGAAAACAAACAGAAAGAATATTATTTGAACACTTACCAACACTGGTAAAAACTTCACACCCTAAACTAAGAGCAATAACTATGGCCGCTTGTCCAACGCCACCACTTCCAGAATGGATGAGAACTCTTTCTCCCTTTCTTAAATGGCCTCTCATGATCAGAGCATAGTAGGCGGTTGAATATGCTACAGGCACAGTGGAGGCTTCTTCCAATGACCAGTCATCAGGAACATCCCACATAAAATTAGGATTGGCAGCAACAGTTGTGGCTAAACCTCTGGCAGGAACTAAGCCCATAACTCGCTGCCCATTTTCCAGGCGACCAGAAAATTCTAAGCCAAGAATGCAGTCTTGGAGAGCCAAATCACCTAAAGGAATTTTTAAAAGATTATTGCTTGACATATTTATTTTAATGAAAATAACATAAAATGCATTTTAATATCGTCACTTAAAAGAAAATAACACGGTGAACAAAATAGGCCTAAATATATGAAACTTCTCAATTTACTTTTGTTATTCTATTTATGGCAACATTCTGCACACTTATAAATTTATCAATTTATTTATTCTTGCTGTATATTTCTTTCTGCTTCACTGCTTTTGATTATCAATATTTCTTTCTTAAATATAATTGTTTAAAAGAAGATCATAAATTAATATTTCTTTGTGACAATATTTCTCCAAAGAACATTGTTGCTTAAAAAATTAATATCTGCTAATATGTAGAGTTTACCTGGCAGAGCATCAAGTGGCAGTTTTCCACTTGCCAACATAACATCTCTAAAGTTCAGTGGAGCATAATATACTTGACAAAGAATACTATCAGCTGGCTGTTTGAAATATTTGAGTGGTGAATCCACCCACACTAAGGTGGATAAGTCTCCTCGAGTCAAAATGTTTAGGTAAGCATGCTTTGTTTCAACTTTTCCATGATCTGAAATAGTTCAGTCAATAAAAATTAAATATATTAAAGTGATACATATTTCTCAAAGTAATGAAAAAAAGAACACATTCTTGTTATAATGTTACATTTAATTTTAAAAATAAACAAGTATAACTCAAGTGTTTATTTATAAGATAGAAGAATAGTCGTAAGTTTGAAATATGTTCTTTTAAGGGTTTTATGGAATATGCTATTTTCATACGTTCATTTTTGAAAAAATTAATTTTTCGAGCTCTCATAATTAGTACATTTTTTTCGCTCTCTCTCATCCCGTTCACAACATTATCAAAAGGCTAGGCAGAATAAATCATTTCCCAATCTACTTAAATTCAATCTGTTCAAATTTCATAACCAAAATATTTTCTATCATTACAGTTACCTGCATTTCTTAAGCAGTTTAACATTATCATTTAAAATTTCAATATAAGTAAATGTTTCCCCTTAGCAGTAATAAATTTATTTTCATGTCCCCTCCTAATCATACAACCTGCAGCATGTCATACAACATTCAACTCTTTCAATCCAATACAACTTTGATGAAAAAGTGCAAAATTTATATAATGCTCTATCTCAAATTATAATAATAAGCTCTATGTTCAATTTTATTGTCTTAGAGATTTCTTAGCTAGTTACTCCTTGCTTGGTTAATATATAACTTTGATGTTTTAACAATAGTGATCAAGTAATATAAGATCTCACAACGTTTTTAAATTTTAAATTCTTTAACTTTTAATTAATTCATGTACTCTTATCATTCAGATCTATAATTTTAGAGTGAGATTCATCTTTAAATACTGGTCAGTAAGTCCTAGTAAAGGATATGCAACAAGTCAGCTTAAATTGTCATCACTCATCAAAACATTATATTCAAAACTTTCTGATAATTACATTAATAAGTGATGATTAAAGAGAGAACTAGACTTTAATCAAATAGTTAATCTTAGAAAAAAATCTACACTAAACAATTAAATAAATTACATGCGTTGTGTTTATAAAAGTTTAAAAATTAAACCCAAAGTTCTACTCAAATTAGGCTCTTCTCTATCAATGCTCAAAGAGATGAAAGAAAACAGAGACACAAAATGTACACTAACAATTATTTTGTAAGACTTTAACAACTGTTTTTTTTAAAAAATCCGGAACAATTTTAAGACAAAAATAAAGATTTTATAACGTATTATTAATTTTTCTATTATATTTTTCTCTTATATTTAAACAATAGATACCAAAACATTTTGCTTTCGAATAAGTTTTTTAAGCAATTTGTGGAGATTAAAACATTACGAATGAAACAAATAAAATTAATAAATATAAGCCCTTTTATAATATATTTTTATTATTATTATTAAACATCTCATTTATATAAAATGCTCTCTCTTAGTATCTGAAATTCTGTTCTTCAAACTCTAGTAAAAGGGCCATTTTCAAAATTCGGTGCCATTTGCTGTCCATCTGTAAGGTATTTTTTACAAGGTATAAGAAAATTTAAATGATTTTTCTTTTAACATGGTTTTTATCGGGCATTTTCCAGTGTAGAAACAATAAAGCTAAAAAATATTATTTAATAAAAAAGTTTTTTGATAGAAATGAGTTGAGAGGAAACTGAAATACATCTGTCCGAATCATGGAACATAAAATGTGTTATGCAGAATTACTTTCCAAAAAACAAAATTTCTTCTCTGACATACTTTAATATTGTGAAATATACTTTAAATTACATTATAGAAAGGTATTTATAAGCTTTTAAGAACAATACAAGATTTTTACTAATTAAATATAGCTGTCCAGACATTGATGTCATGTCTGTTACCATACATTATTTTCAAATTTTTAAGCAGAAAAATTGAAATTCGGGAATGGTAACACCTGTTTACCAGTGAAGCAAGGTTGTAAAAGAACTACAAACACCCATCTTGAAGTTTTAGTGTTTGACTGAAGAAGCAGAAGCCTTTTTTGTGGTGAGTATTTTTATTGCATGTCATGTCTGTTACCTTAATTAGTTGTACAAAATATATTTATTTATTTGTTAATTCAATGAATTAACTTAGGTTATTAAGTTTTTAGCATAAATTAATGTCTATTTTCATGTTCTTATGGAAATATTTAGACTCATGAATTTTTGTTCTTTGAAATGCCATGTCGGTTACTGGTCATGTCTGTTACTTTAATAAGTAACAGACATGACATGTTATAAGGTTTGAAATAGGGTTCAATTTTTGAGGATCTTTAACTATTTAATCCAAATTTTAATGTTTTGTTGGGGGAAGGGTAGACGCAATTCATGTTCATTAATTGTTTTAAAAACTTTTTGTATAATTTCTACTAATCACTTTTTTTAGTCACATATTCTATTTACTATAATCTTTACAGTGTTACCAAATCATTTGTTTTATTTAAACATATAAATACATTACATAAATCTGTACAGCTTTGAAGATTTCTAAATTTTGCTGATTTTATATCATTATTTTGTATACATATCATAAAGCCTCATCAGAATAGTTATGCCTTTATGCAATATTTACTTTATGAATATTAAATGCTGATAATACCAAAAAATTTAATAAAATTGCAACAATCCATAAAAAAACTAATACATAACTTTGATTAATTATAACTATTTCAATTTATTACTGAAAATTGCTATAAATTATGTATAAAATCATTATGTGATTATTTTTTATTTGTTTCTTTCTAAGATTATGGCATTGACACAAGATGAAAAGCAAACACTACAGAGAGCGACGTTGATGGAATGCAGAAAAGGAGGAGGAAAATGAAATAAAAGATCGTGAAAGAGAGAAAAAAAGGGTTCCTATAAAGGAGATATCTGCTCGTGCCCAGAGAGCCTAAAGGAAATTTTGGAGATCTACACAAAGAAAATGTCATGAAAATAAAGCAAGAAAAATTGTAGATTCTGCCACGCCATGCACAACACCTGATGTAAAATTTTAGACAAATTTCCTCTAAAACAGCATGAAGAGAACGAGTTCTGCGAAATAGATCTAAAGTCGTTAGAGAAAACATCCAGTTAAGAAATGAAATCAAGAAATTAAAGTTTAAGAATGATATGTACAGAAAAAGATGGAGTAGAGAAAAATTAAAGGCCGAAGAAAATGTTACCAGTAATAGTTCAAGATAAAAAACCAGGTGTTCTTTAAATGAGTGTTTTAAAGTGCAGTTAACTCCTAGTAAAGCTAAAGTTGTCCGGCAGCTTACTTTGGTTAACAATTTTAGTTCTTGTTTAAAGGAGAAATATGCAAAGTCGACAAAAAAAGAGGAGAATAAAATGCATAACTTAATGCGCAATTCGTGTCTGAACCAGCGGGAGTGGTCTCCCCTAAACTTTCTCGTAGACACTCTGACAACAGGTGGAGAAAAAATAAGCCAAACAGCAGAAAACGCGCCAAGTGGTAGCGACATTCTTTTGTGTCATAGTATGGCAAAGAAAACCAATATGCCATTCGAACGCCTTTTTTTCTACCAATTGAAACGGGAATTTGACACAGAGAATTCTACAATTAAGATTAGAAGACCACATACCAAATTTCAATCATCTAATGTAAGTTACTAAAAGATTTGCACACATCTAAGCAGCCTTTTAGCTTGCCAGCAATATCTCCGATCTGATTGTTACAAATTTACTAACGATAGTTGTAGTTGAAAATCTCATGCACATTGGCAGAGTGCTTAACAAATTAAAAAAGCATGAAGAACAGAACTGATGAATCAATTGACACTAATTTTGGTTTATTACTTTATTACTTTAATTTTAACAACTACTTTCATTCCGTCAGAGTAAAAATAATGCAAAATCCACTCAGAATAAAATGCATTACGAAATATACAAAATAAAACTAACCGCAAATCAAATATGTAACTCTTATTGAGAAAATGTTTCCGAGTGAAAGAAAAATTAAAAGAAAAACACTCCATAATTAATTCACTTTTATTCGAGAAGAATTTGGCAGTGAGCCAAGACAGAACGTATTACGGGAACAACAGTGAAAACGCGTGCCTTTCTTTTGCGTCGTACAATGGCAAAGGAATCAAATATGAAAAGTCAACTTTTGACGGACTTGGACCAAAATTTTATACCGACCTACATTTATGATGATAAAATTGTGTACCAAATTTTATCCATATAGCTATTCAAGTTTTTGAGTTATAGTGTTCACATGACCGCAAACAGACAGCCAGACAGACTTCCTGTTGATGGATATTGTCCAAAATTTGATAGAAACCTACAAATTATATTTAATGACCACATGCCAAATTTCATTCCCGTGGCTCTAATAGACACACAGACAGACAGACATAATTCCAAAATTGTGTTTCTCGGATTCAGGGAGGTCTGAAACGTGGAGATTCGTCAAAATCTCGAGTTCGAATTTTTTGACGATTACAATATTTTCTCTTTGTATACTTCGTATACGAGAAAGTAAAAAGTATAGGCTATTACGAATAGGCCAGAATAGTTATTTTGGCAGCAGGATTTATCAGGAAACAAAATCAAACAAAGAAAGTATCAAAGTTAAGCGGTAATTAGTTACTAAATTCTTTTTGCTGGATGATGTCAGAGATATCTTTTGGATAATTTAAGGAATCTCCACAAAAAAGTTTTAATGGAGAATAATTTTGTTAAAATTTCTTATACTACATTCCCTAGATTTCGACCATTTTATTTATGTGCTCCTTCTATCGATGGACGAAATACATGCCTGTGCATCAGCCGATTAAGTATTTTATTTCAGAAATAATCAGTATTCAATACAATTATTTCACTGTCAAATATTTGAAAAAATACTAAATTCTATAAAGAAAATAATTAAGTACATGATAATGAAACTGAAGACATTATATTGAAATTACCAAATCTTAATAGAAGCTCTATTCGGCATCTACAGTATATAATTTTTGATATTTATTTGACTAAGTATGATGTTAAATAGCATTGTAACTTGCAAAAAAAACATATAGCCAAAACACTGTCCTTTACCCCGAACATTATGATAAACCAAGAATTTGAATGAAAATACAAATAAAAGAAATGAAATTACTAACCTAAAACTGAGAGATGCACCAACGGGAGGACGCGACAAGGGAATAAGTGAACGCGTCATGTAGTGACCGGATGTTTACAGAAGATATCAAGTTACTTCTGAGGTTGGGGGAGTTTCATGAAGATTAGAAATCGATGGAAAAAGGATGAAGGCGAACTACAGGAAACGATGAAGATTAAAGAAATGACGAAAAAAATGACAAAAAAAGAAAGGAGTGTATTTAAAATTAAGTGTAATATAGGTGTCTATAAAATTAAGGGATGATAAAAAGGAAAGGAGTGTTTTAAAAAAAATAGGTGTAAATAAAAATGTGTAAATAAAATTAAGGTGAAATAAATTATAAAAAAAAGGAAAGGAGGATTTAAAAATTAAGGTGTAAATAAAATTAATGAAAGATGATAAGAAAGGAAATGAGTGTATTTAAAATAGATGTAACTAGTGTAGTTAAAAATTAATGAAAAACGGTGGAAGGTTAAATAATCTTGAAATCCGTTAATAAACGACTTAAAGATGCTGTTTCGAGTAATCCATTAGACCTGTTGAGCAGACCCTACCACAGTAGAACTGACCGCCAGCATATGCTTAATATGCAATCCTGTACTACATCTTAAAGTCCATTAATCAAAGGTTCTATTAGAAGGAGGTAGGAATTTTCATTACTATTAGGTTATTTATAAGGTGTTGAATTTGTTTCTTGATTGAATTTTTTATCGCTGCAGGTTTTGTTAATTCTGAGTTGATTAATGATAGTGTTTTTTTGTAGATTTTAGAAGATAATTAGAGTTCCAAAAAATATATCTATTATTGACTGAATTTAAACTGTTCTTTTGTCATAAATATCAATTTTAAGTATTTTGATTATCAATAATTAAGTCCAGAAAATAACTGGATCTTGATAGCTATTGGTTTGTATTAATTTAAGTTCATTTGGAATAGAGCATTAGTTTATTGAAATCTTTATGGTTAAAATAATGAGGTCATCAATGAATCTAAAGACTGAATTCAATTAGCGATATTCCGTTCAAAAAGTGTAGAAATAAATTGGCAGAAGAGAAGAATAGTTGGTCCTTGAGGATGCCTTTAATTTGCTGAAAGATATTTTCCCCGTTGAAAATAAAGTTTTGTAAATACAGTAATTTGGATGTTAAAGTTTTTAGAAGTCGTAGAAATAGTTCATTAAGACTTCTTGTAGTTTATCTAATGGGATGCTTGTGAAGAGGTGCCGAAATCATAGGTTTCTATTGTATCTATTTTGTTATTTTTTAGGAATGTAATCGCTTTATTATTTTTTTAATTATCATAAAATTTCGTTCAATAAACTTGAGGATAATGTTCAGATATTTGGGAAGATTAGCTCCCAGGTTTATACATATATGATGTTCGTACCGCAAGTAATGTATCTAAATTTACATAGGCTGTTTATGGAACTTAGGATGTGATATTATATGCGGAAGGTTGTATTTATTTGAAAGCATAATTTTTTTGTTTGTAGCTAATTTTTCTTTAATAGGATGATATTGATTTACACGTTCTTTTACTGTA
>BGPR01000149.1:289759-437000 GCA_013235015.1 Araneus ventricosus
CTTAATTTTTATTTACACCTTAATTTTTATTTACACCTTAATTTTTAAACACACTCCTTTCCTTTTTATCATCATCCCTTAATTTTTATAGACACCTTATATTACACATTAATTTTTAAATACACTCCTTTCTTTTTTTCGTCATTTTTTTCGTCATTTCTTTAATCTTCATCGTTTCCTCAAAGTAGTTCGCCTTCATCCTTTTTTTCCATCGATTTCCTAATCTTCATAGAAACTCCCCCAACCTCAGAAGTAACTTGATATCTTCGTAAACATCCGGTCACTACATGACGCGTTCACTTATTCCCTTTGTCGCGTCTCCCGTTGGTAGCATCTCTCAGTTTTAGGTTAGTAATTTCATTTCTTTTATTTGTATTTCATTCAAATTCTTGGTTTATCATAATGTTCGGGGTAAAGGACAGTGTTTTTTAGCTATATGCCAACACTGTTCGCAGAAAACATTATGGTTTCAATAATTTTAACGGTTCGTATAGATTTTACTTACCCTGATGAGCATCTATACGCTTTTACCGATTTACTACAGTCTCTCCATTTTATTTTAATATTTTTTGACTTTCATGATATTGATATATTCTCCACAAATCTTCTTGAATTGCAGCATTTTTGCGCATTCGTTGCGTTTGTGTTATATTTTTCTACTTTATTTTATCTTCCCCTTTTATATATATATTCCACTTTCGGCTTTTTCTTACCGCAGATTGTTTTCTTGACATTTTGTTTTTTGAATGTTTATTTTGTACATGTTGCTTTTACATTTATGCTATGTTTGTTTCGTATTTGTTATATATATATATACATATATATATATATATATATATATATATATATATATATATATATATAATTCAGTGCCTGTTTGCTTGTGTGCTTGATCCTTATAAAAGTAATAACGAAATTCGGCACACACGTTTCTTAGCACCTCGAAGTATTAACTACGCAATTAGAAAGTTGCTAGCTTCATCTAAAGGGGGTGAAAGATGTATTAAAAGGTTTAACGTTTTTCTACCATAACTTTGAAACATATCTTTGCACGAAACTAATTTTACACCCTCTTAAAATTAAAAAAATTAGCTTTTCAGTTACACATGCTCCATTTCTGTGCCACTTTTTTCAATTATAATCAATTTAAAAAATTTATTTACAGACAATTTTTAACAATGCTTTCCTTTCTTGGAATCTTAAAACTATTCGCATCTGCATAATAATCTGGTGTGCTTTTTCCAATCTTAAATTGCTTTCTTCAGACTTTTTCACTTTAGGTCACAGAATTTTTCAGCTTTCAATATGCATGCATGGTACATTACCTTTAAACAGTTCCTTTTTAAAATCGTTACAACTTCTTCTACAGTTTGCCTTAATTTTGTCTCAGATTTCACCACCTTTAAATTTTTAATTCTTATATGTCTTTTAAATGACTGTTCTTTTATCTTTATCTCATTAAATAAGATTAGAGTTCATTTATAAGCTTATCATTTTTCTTGCATTGTGTATTTTCTCGCACCACCTTCAAAATCGTGCTTTTTAAAACGTATCAACGGACAAAAATGAAATTCCTTTCAGCTTTGCATTTCTTTAACTACAGCTTTATGTTCTCTTTTTTTACCTTCCTTATATCTATAGTTCAGACATTATATTTCCCTATTAACAATTAAGGAAACCCGGGGCAAAACGGAATGCAAAAGATTTAGATACCTGTAAAATGGTAAATAATACTCAGAGACGTTCGCAAATGCAACGTTATAAAATATATTTACTTGGTTAATCATAATGAATTTAAAAATTTATCTATGATCAGTACATCAATTGTTATTTACAATTTAGTAAACTTTGTATAATAGTCCGTTTAGCCCCAGAGCCGGGGCAAAACAGAACTCGATTTTATGTACTCTTTGAAAACTTTTAAATATGAAAAAGGATTGTTTTCTTATGACTATTCAACATATTATAAGTTATATTAAGTATAAGAAATATCAATAAAATTAGTTCAGACATTATATAGGTAATTAAAAATTAAAGAAAGGAAGAGTTTACTCTTCCTTTCTTTAATTTAAACTTTTTTCTTAATTTCTTTAATTGAGAATTAACTTCTTTAACTTAACAAAAAAAATTCACAAATGAGAAATGCATCATCGTCAACACTTTCTACTCCGGCAATAGGCAAGTTATACTGGGACGAAATGGAACCGGCTACCTTTTCGCTCCGGTCCGTTACGCCAAAAGTGCAGAGGTTAACAAAGAACTGGGTAAGCACAGGCTAAGGTTAAGGCTAGGCCAGAAACAACGGAACTACAATACAAGTACATGAATGAACAGTCCAGAGAGTAATATTAACATGAAACACTGCTTATCCACATAAAATAATAGTAACTTATTTGAATTTACTTAGAAAGAAAACTCGGTGAAACTAAAGTATTATTTTCAAATACGATGAAACCTTCTAAACTAGGCATAGTAAGCAACTCTCATGGACTTTGACAGTTCTGTCATGTGAAGTAGGGTGTGTTTTGATATCCCAGGAATTGCCACTAATTTGCGCAATGAACTTGGCGAGAAAATGGGAGGGTTCTCTTTTGCGCCGGGTTCCTCGACTGTCATATCATTAGAGCTCAAAATATAAATATTATTCTGTGATTCTATGTCTAAAACATGAAATGCATGCTTAAAAGTTCAAAGCTTAGCTGCTACGCGACACCTGTTCCACTTCCGTACCATTATTTATTTGATTTTTAATCACTTTTCAAAATTTTATTAAGCACAATTTATAACGTTTTTGTTTGTTGTCATTTTAAACCTATTTCACTTTTTAATCTATCACGTGCTTTTGTTAATGTTAAAAAATTAATTTGATTTCTTCGGGAAATTCCGCTATCACTTCCTTTTAGTTTTATATTTTCTAACTACAAATGTTTGGTCTTCTTTTACCTTCGTCTATCTTCGTTTACCTTCGTCTTCATTATCTAGAATTCATGAATAATTTTCCCTATTACCCACTACTGTCATATCATTTGGATATCAAAGGTGTGAATGAGGATCACAAAATTTAAACCAAAAACAGATTTTATATATATTTTCACAAAAATATAAACTCAACCGAACATATTTCCCAAAATTATTCACGTTGGCATTCCATCGTGAACACGTTCGCATTCCATCGTGAACACGTTGGCCTGAATTTTGCAATTGTTGGTTTTTAGTAGCAGTTGATATTAAGATGTTTATCAGTACTATTCGTTGTTGGGGAAAGTCGGGTAAGATGGCGACCTTAAGCTTTGGGAACTTCTGACCTCAATATTTGTTTCGGGAGGAATATTTTTCGGCAAAATCTTCCTGCAACTCTTTACGTCAAAATAATATTTTAAAAAATTAGTTTTGAAATTTGAGACCCAAAATTTCATATTAGAGAAAAAAGTCATTTTTGTCATGTTATCCGACTAGGCGGGTAAGATGACGAGCGGTGTCGGGCAAGATGACGATCTCAGATAACAATTTCATTCAACATCATATGGTATCAAAAAAGCTTCTAAAACTGTTCAGATCGCATCTTGATCAGAACAAATTGCACATAAAAGAAAACAAACACAATCGGACTAAAGGAACAGCGTAAAACAAATGATATATTATCAATCGAAATTTTAGATTCAAACCTTCAGAAATGAAATGAGTTACAAAAATCGCATCGCCATAGGCTTGGTTTTTGTGGCAGCTAGTACAGGTTGAATGGGGCCAAGGTTTGCACATAAAACATTGGAATCCCAATTCAATTTTTTTTCTCACTACAAATGATGCATTCTTCATTATCGAAGTCCTCTGGGTCCAGATTTTCATCAGCGTCAACTTCAGGAAATTAAAATAAATGAGTTGTGTCTTCAGATAATGAGAAGTCGAGGTGTTGCTTAGCTACTTTCTTCTTTGTTGTAGAATTTTTAGCTGATTTGCTCCGTTTAGTCTTATTAACTGTCCTTCTTTAACTCTCACAGTTTTCGTTCATCTCTTTCCTCTTTCTCCTTTTTCGATGAGATGCTCATTTTTTACTGGAGAGCCAGAGAGGTACATGAAGGGCAAGTGACAGTCAGGTAGCATAGCGAGCTCATGAATTAGAGGGAGGAGTTCGTCATCTTACTCTCCACCCAATTCGTCACCTTACCCGACTTCACCTTTTTATTTAAAACACATTGAAGGATATCGCTCATCAGAAAAATTAAAATAATACAGCATTGAACACGCTTTGATTAGCTCTTTACAAATATCACATATATAAATCAAAAGTACTTACTCCTTGAACGTTATCCCTTGCCAAGCAGCAATCAGAAGGTTGCGATTGAACAACTCAAAAACAGAATATCGCTTACTACAAATAACAGTAATAACGGGGAGGAATCTTGTGTTGTGACACGGGTCTCTGATTATGCGGAATCGGGCCATTCATCAACGGCAATTTTCGAGAAAGATCCAATTCTTTATCTTACACCCTTTTCTCGTCTTACCCTACTTTCCCCTATCTAAAATTCAGGAATATTTTTCTTTTTACTGACCACGTTCATATTATTTGGATATCATGGCTTTTAGTATAGTAAAGTGTGAATGCGGATTACAAAATATTAACGAAACACACATTTTATATATTTTCATAAAAATATAAACTCAACCCAAAAAATTTCCAAAATTATCCTCGTTGGCACGTTGCATCTTGCGTAGTTAATATTTATTTGAGCTTTGCTGAATTTTATAATTGTTGGTTTTTTGTAGCAGTTGATATCAAGATTCTTATCAATTAGTAGGAAAACGTTATTATAGCGTGTATTACACATGCCTGAAAGTCAACAAACGATGTTTGGAACAGAGATTTGTAACATAATAGAAACTACAATGTGAATATTTTACAAAATATGGTGAAACAAATAAACTTTGACCAGTGGCGAATCCAGAGGGGGCTATCGGGCTGCAGCCCCCCATCTAAGTCAGAATTCTTGATTTTATTTAAAATCACTGTTTGTTCTTAATTTCTCTTTTTTAAAAAATTAAAGAAAACGAGACAATATTGCTTTCTGGCTTGACAGGTTAAAGACTTTTCATAATTTTCTAGTCATTCCACTTGTACTCGTAGTGTTGACGCGGTCAAAGACATTTTTTGACTCGTAATTTCATTGCATTTTTTATTAAATTAACGAAAGTATTGCATTGTTTTTTATGATTCTTATTGTCAGTTGAAAAAGACTGTAAAGTTAAAGTATGTTGGTTTACATATATATAAGCCATGATGTTTGAAATTCGTCACGGCGATACAAAATTCTTATGACTTCAGCTCTCCCCCCCAGACCCAAATCCTGGATTCGCCACTGACTTTGACTAAAAGAAGATCAGCCAACAGTGCATGAAGTAATGGTAAATTTGAATGCAGAAGAGAACGGTGAACCTCTCTTACTTGAAGTCTCATGTGGAACTGAAACAATATTTTTAAATTATTTTTATCATTACTGATATTCAATCTAAATGTCATTGGCTCCATCAAGAATAGCTGTCAGACATTTGGATGGTGCCGCACAGCCCATTCCCCATTACGGTTACCTCTGGTCTTAGTTCACACGGAGAATCTTATATTCTATATCCATATGCAATGTGAAAGTATTAAGTTTGTTTCTCCCATGGCATGTTCTGGAATGAGAACTCCAAGCAATCTTTACATATATGTTCCAAACGGTGAGAACAAAAATGTCGTTTATTCGAAACCTTTAAAGTAGTAATTAATTATGTATTATTATTTAGGATTGAGGTTACTAAAATCTCTTAAGGGACTGTATATTAAAACTCGAAAACTATACGATATAAAAGCATATGCGTTTTTCTTTCAAATGTATGGAACAGATAAACGCGTACGGAACCGTGGGCACAACGGCTATTTATAAATTAAAATTTTGATAGTTAAAAGAGTTCAAAAATAAAAAAAGAGGTTTAAATTCATAAATTACAGAGCATTTATATTCCATTAATAGAATGATTGTCAATATTTATGCTTCACACATTTTAAAGTTCTAAATTAACATACCTTAATTTCAGAGACTTCCTGACCTTTAATGAGTAATTTATATCCACGATATGGTTTCCCCACAGAAGATGAATACACAGATTTGTGAAGAAGAGCAAAAAATTCTCTTGGTGGTGCTTCATTTTGTAGGTAGTCGAACATAAACTCAACCCCTTCTTCTGTTCTTCCACTGTATAAAGCAAGCTGAGGGATAGGCATCTGTTCAATTTGTTTTGGTTTTCTTTCAGTGGTATTTGACTTCAAAACTGCGTGCACATTTACACCACCGAATCCAAAACAACTTATAGCAGCATAGTCGTCTCTCCATGGGGTTGGATTAGTCACGATTCTGACTTGACCATCGACTAAAGCTTTGATATTAGGATTTGGCTTGTAAAAATGGAGATTTGGTGGGATAAGACTTTTCTCCATACAGATGACCAGTTTTACCAAACTGCAGAGACCTAGATAACACAATGATATTTTGCAATCATTCTTTGAATAACTTCAGGAAAAGCTTCGCAAGCTTCTTAAACTTTGCCAAAAATAATTAACCAGAAAAATTATTTATATTAAACATATAAATCAAAATAAAGAAATACTTATTTTAAATAAATGGTTTTCAGTGAAACTTAAGTGCTTGAAGGTAAAAAATAAAACATTTTTATAACTAATATTACATAAAAATGTTTTGAATTTAAATAAATACAAAATTCAAATATGAAGCAACAATGATATAACATAAAATAAATAGAAGTTAATTCTCATATCAACATTTTTCAATTGATATTTATTATTTTTTAATTTGAAATATGAATTCTCAGTATAAAAATATTTAAAAAATACTAAGAAAATTTTAAAATATAGTATGATCAAAAATGCTGTATCTGTTAGATTTTTTAGTTTTTAAATTTACAATAAGAGTCTATTTTCTTGAAACCCTCACGTAAAAAAATTCAATTCCTTTTTATCAAAATTACAAAATATAATTTACTTAGTTATTTTTTATTTACTTTTTCATTATTATATTTATATTTATGTAATACCAGAAACAATAATAATTTTTTCTTTTAATATTACTAAAAATCGATGTAATTCTAAATTTTGTTAAAAATAGCACAATAATTTAAAAGTACAAGAAAAACAAAGTAAATAATTATAATAAATTTGAGACATTAAAAAATGTATAAAATTAGAGAAAAAATTCAAATAAAGAGGTTGTGTTTAGTAAACTACAATATATCAGTATTTTGATTATAAAATTTACAAAAAGCAAATATATTTTACCAGAGGTAGGTTCAGAGTGCCCCATATTGGATTTTACTGATCCAACTAGAAGAGGTTCTTCCCTACCAGGGCAAAAGATTTCTGAAATAGCACACATTTCTACAGGATCTCCAGCAGGAGTTCCTGTTCCATGGGCTTCGACATAACAAACTTTCAATGGGTTTAGATTGCACTCATCATAAACTTCTTTGATCAGACGTTTTTGCATTGCAGCTGATGGAAATGAAACACCTAAAATCATAAAAGAAAAATGCTTAAACTAATTTCAGAAAAGATAATTTCAGCAAATTAAACTATTTCATTGGAAATCGCTTCATTTTATTAGCATATGATTCTCACTTTGTTCTTTGAATCCATCAGTGTTAGTCTTTATGTGTACAACAGATGCATACTTTCTTCTAGCAACATCAGATTTTTGTAAGAGTAATGCTACTATAGCTTCACTTCGACCATATCCATTGCCTATTAAATATAAAGAAAACGTTTTCTTAATTCTCTTCTTAAAATTCTTGAATATTACTTAAAGCTCTAATTTATCTGAGATGTTACAAACAAAGAAGGAACAGCCATCTAAAATTAAATATATTTACATCATAAAATCAGTTTAATAATTCAAGCTGAATGAAAAATATGTGGTCTTATTTAAAGCAAGCATATGCAAAAATCACAGATGCAAAAAATAAAATAAAATTCTGTATAAGAACTGTTCAAAATCAATTCACCGACAGAAATGCTGCATCTATTTGATTCTAGTAATCTTTAATTTTCTTTTTATTCATACTTTTACTGCAGGCTGTAATAAGAATTAGGTGTTGCTTTCTAAGGGTTTTTCTCTTTAATAACAGCAATAAGATTTTTATCTTTAATAGAAAAATGTAAGATGAAAATAAAGAAAGAGATGAAATCCAAACGAAAATAGACAGTAAGCGTATATAACAAAAATAATTTTGAAACATGTACCTACTTAAAAAATTTTATTTCACATTGAAAGTAAAAATTTTGAATGTGTTTAAATATTTTACGTTTTAGTATTTCACACATTTTTTTTTCTCTCTTGGCATTACAGTTCCATCAGTTATTTTTCACTATACTAATTTTTTTTAAAAACAAATTTGTTACATTTGAAACTATTTATCACATTTCAAAAGGTTAATAACTATTTATACTATCATAATACTCTCCACTTATAATGAATAATATATTACAGTAATAAAAATGTACAGAAGTCGCTCCAATTTTAAAAAAAAATTATGAAATATGCCGAAATAATGTTTAGCACGTAATTTCAATTGGAGTAAGACATTTTTCATTATTTTTAATATTTCTTTCAAAAGACCTTTATTTAAAAAAACACTAGATAGTAGCTGTTGCACGAACATTGTATGAAAAATTAAACAGTTAAAGCATTATAAAAACTGAAAATTGAAAATTAAAATGTGAACAAATACCTTTTATTGACAAAAACAAATTTTTGTAAAAATATTCTTTTTGATTCTGAAAATCTATTTTTGAAAAATTGTCAGTTAATGAACCATAAGAGAGATAGCCCCAACCTGCTGTAGCACCAGGGTAATCTGAAAAATGGCTGTCACAACATCATCACGGGGGCTGAGGGTAGAGTCTTAATGATCATTACTGTCCTGAGACGAGCCCATACTTCAGAAGGTATGTCCCGACATCCAAACGGATATAACACGACAGAAAACAATTACTACATCCAATAGGGAAGCAAGAACCTGCTAACTTATCGCTTTCGTACTAGTGGTGTTCCGGTGTGAATTACGGCCAATGTAAAAAAAAATGGTTTTTTAATCTCCTATTTCAATGGGAATAAGGGATTGAAGAAAGAAAAACAAGTTATAGCAAAATTACTCACCAGCAGCATCAAACGATTTACAAACACCATCTTCAGAAAGCATATTTAATCTGTAAAACTGTAGCGCAGTAGCAGGTCTCAGACACAAGTTAGCCGCCCCAACAATGGCTGCTTCGCAATCATTGTTCTGAATTGCCTGTACAGCTGCATATAAAGCTACAGCGCCTGAGGAGCAGGCTGTGTCTATCACTAAACTGGGTCCTATCAAATAGAAAATATATTCAGTCATTTAATAATAGTAATAATAATGAAACTACAATTTTCTGATATTCATCGCCACCAAGAATTTTCATAGTAATTTTAGAAGGAAGGGAATAAAAGAATAACATCTGTAATGTCACCCCTCTCCAAACTGCAGGAGAAAAGATTTCAATGTAAATAAAATAATAAATAAGTTAAATTATACCATAAATAAAATTTGTAATACTGTTTATCACAAAAAATACTTAGTTATATCTACATATATTTCGAAACAGAAATTTTAACAATGATGAAGATAACCATAGAATGTAAAATTTCAGTAAAATAAGCAAATATATAAATATTTTTATATTATTATTAAAACATCCATAAGTAAAAATTTAATATTTCTTAGAGATAATTATGGCCGGTAAATAACTTTACCTTTGAAATCAAATGAGTAAGAAATGCGATTAGCCAACATAGATCTACAGCATCCAGATATATTATATCCAGTAATTTTCTTATGATCACAGCAAAAGAATTCTCCAGTTTCATTAGTACAGTTTCCAATAAAAACACCAACATTTTTTCCTCGAAGTTCTTTTGAATCATATCCTAAAGGTAATTGATAATCAAATTAAAAAGCATGTAAATAATTTCAAAATGATCTGAAAAACTGAATGCTTTAACAAAATAATTTACTTGTAAAATTAGTCTTCACATTTTTTGTATAAAACCAAATATGTTTGTCAAGTTTTTATATCTCATAAAACACCAATATGGGAGAGAACTCAGGCGTAACTTTCAGAAAACAAAAAATAAATCCCTGCCAAATTAAAGAAATAATTGAATTTATTTTTTTCTATTTCCAATAATATTAGTTAGTTAAAAATTAAATTATTATCACCTAATCCTATCCTTAATTAAATTATTATCTCCTAAAATCTTAAATACATAAAACATGCTGAGGTTAAAAAGCTCAACATGTTCTAAGTATTTAGGATTTTTCAATTAGTTGTATCTATTGATTAAAAAAACAATACTTAACAAGAATAAGCTTCTGCAAATAATTGATTGATTAGAACTTTTGAATGCTTAAATTTTAATAGATAGTTATATCAGAAATTCAAAAATGGGAAGAAATATCTAAACAAAATTAATCTAATTTTTTTAGTCCATTAAAAAATTATAATCTAATTTTTTAATATATTAATAATTAATATTCTCAAAACAAAAATAATAATTTCTTCTTTTGCACAAAAAGTTCGTTCTAGCTTACTGATTATAACCCCTTAAAAATTTGAAATACATGAAAGACAAAGAAAAATATTGTTTCAAAATTTTATAGTTAAAACATAACACAAATGCTGTAATGAAGTCATGATTTAGTTTTAAAATAAATGTTAAAAAATAAAACTGCCTCCTTTTAAATTGATAGAATTTTGGGCAAAGTTATTTATTCTGTGCTGTCACAAACAATAATAATTACCAGCATCAACGATGGATTCATATGTGAGTTCTAAAAGTATTCTTGCTTGAGGATCTAACACATGAGCTTGTTTGTGATGTACAGCAAAAAACTGGCTATCAAATTTGCTGATGTCCTTCAACTTACCCATTTTTCTGGGTAAACCATAAAGGCCTGTAACAATAAAAAGAAATTTAAAATTAATTAAAAAATCGTAATGATGTTGTTTATTACATAAAATATAAAAATTTGCATAAAAATTGGATTGTAAATAAAACAATTTAGGCTTTACTAATACAACCTTCTCACATCTATAATTGCCCAAACACCCCGATCTTGTGCAAATTGTATTAGTTCTTTTGTTCCTTTTTTAGACTATGTTTTCTAGTGCTTGAAGCTTTCAAACTGAATGCCAACTTAAGTAAATACTACATGAAATAGCCAATAACATTTCGATGTCTTAAAAGTGCCTGTTACTCTATCAGATCCCTATAAACCATCAGCCTTAGCAAGTGTAAGTGTAAAAATGTAATCATTGAAAAAACTGATAACAAAAGAAAAACTTTCTCGAGAAAATAATTGACAATGAACACAGATAGGAGGAAAAAATGTTTACAAATATAAAACAGTCACAACATTGCTTCAAGAAGAGATCACGAGATCATGAGAATCTTTAAGTGTAATACATTTTAGAAGTTGCTCAAAAAAGAAGATTAGTTTTTTTTACTTCAGGGAATAACTTAACCCTTCAACCGGCTGGAACGTAGAAAGTCGCTCTCTGATGACTATTCTAAAACCGGCTCCGTCGCAGAAATTCGCTCTTCGATAATTGCTCTAAAACCGGCTCCGACGTAGAAAGTTGCTCTCTGTTTATTACGCGAAAACCGGCTCCGACGTAGGAAATCGCTAGTGCTTTTCCCCTCGCTCATAATGAGCGAAGCGAGTCAGCTGCTTGTGAAGGTCGTTTTGTGGTTTTCACTGGCAATTAGAATTTGGGTGGTCCCTTTTTGGGAGATAAACTTTTGAGGGAGAGGAATAACGTTATTCCTGAAGCCAAAGTTATCAGGATAGCTTTGTAATGGTGAACAGTAAACTTTATCATTGATTTAAATATTTGGATGTTTCACTGCAATTTTAATATCGAGCAAAAAACTAATGGAATTGTTAAAACTGGTGTAAATTTTTCTGAAAAGAGGAAACTCTCTCAGGTTTACAGCGATCATTAACAATTATTTGTTACTGGTTCACATGACAGGGTTTGAATTTTCTAAACTTGCTTGATGAAATAGGAAAAAAGTGCATATAAACTTTTAAAAGTGCTTTTGTTAAAGTGCAATAAAAACTAAAGACTAATTTTTTTCTATTTGCAAGTTTTTTTTTTTAACTTTTCTTTTTTTCTAATTAATAAAAGCGCGGCAAATATTAATATAAATAAAAGTCATTGTATGTATGTTCCATATCTCCTTCTAAACCACTTGACAAACTTTGACAACTTATTATTTAAGACAAGAGGAAGATCACTGTCAATTTTTCAAAGAGCAAAAGTTACTTAAACATGCGAATAATTAATAACTGACCGAAATTTTGCCATTTTCCCGCATTAACTTCTGAGCAATTTATCCCCCATGAGATATATTTTATTCCATTTTAAAGTTCAAAATTTCTACCTCTCAGTGATACCAACTTTGTTTCTGTGGCAGTTTTCCTTGAAATTTTATTAATTTTTCAAAAGTTAATTAAAAAATAATTGAATAGATGCAGACCATTTTTAAGTAAGCATATTTATAGAAATTTCGTTTCTAGGCAACGGTGTAACTTCGTAATACTTAACCTTTATTTTTTACGCACAAAAAATAAAAAATTAAGCGAATTTTTGTCGCTTTCTGAAAATATCTTTCCAAAATATGAACACGCAAAAAATATTTTTACTCAATTTTAAAGTTAAACAAATTAGCTTTTTAGTGACACAAATTTCATTTCTGCTTCATTTATTTTTTTCACTTTTTAATAAATTTGTCAAGATTAATAATTACACACAATTTTCAATAATATTTTTTTATTGTTAAATAACAAGAATACATACGAAGAACTGTTTCCAGAACTTATAAACTGAATTCTGAAAGAACACTAAAAGAAAAGTTTTAAAGAAGACAATTTACAGAGTTGATTAAAAAAATTTTATCAGGAACAACTATCGATTTAGTTTATTTTCATTCATTTTAATTATGAAAAATTTTCTATTTAAATTTTTGTCCCGAAACGTCTATTAAAACCTTTATTATCCCTTAACATTTGTGAAAAAATGAAGTACTTTTATAACAAACTAGCTGTTACCCGCGACTTCGTGCGCGAAGAATTTGAATTGCTACTTTTTTTAAATTTACGAATGTAAATGTTTCGTTATATATAGAAAGGGGAAGTCAAAAGTTCTGACGGTTGATAATACATAATTGGACGACTAATTTAATTCTCTGTTACTGTAAATTACATCATTGTACTCAATGGTATCATCTGCTCTTTGGAATATATCATCCACCATGCTATATGTCATCTGCTTCTACTGTTTAAAAGAATACATAAGACAAAATATACCTTCCTATTATAAAAACTCTGACAACCATATCATATACGTCAATGGACGATCCTGGTTTGTTTATTTTGGATTCATAGACCGTTTTCCGGTAACCTTCCGATTTAAGCAATCGCCAAATCTATTTGGCAACTGTATCAAGCGCCAAGCTGGAAATAAAGGTGAATTAGTTCAAAGTCTAACCGTTGCCTAGCAACGGAGTAGCTATAAATATTCGTTATTTCAAAATCGTCTGCACGCATTTTAAAGTTTTGGAACTTTTAAAAATTAATAACAATCGAAGGGAAAATGTCAGAGAAATAAAATTAGTATCATTGAAAAGGTAAAAATTTGAACTTTAAGATGGTATAAAAATATTTTTTGTCGGACAGTTTGCTCCGAAGTTACGGCGGAAAAACGATTTCGGTTATTTTCTAATTAACTGACTGTTTAATTAACTTTGGGACTTGGAAAAGTTCATAAGTGTCTTCCCCTTCTCTTAAATAATAAGTGTACAAAATTTGGTTGAAAACCGTCCATTGGTTTAGGAGGAGATGTGGAACATAGCCACATACATACCCACCCACATACCCACAATGACTTTTATTTATATTAAGATAAGATATTAATGCCTTATGGAGAAAATTAGCTATCGGCAATTTTTAAAAATCGTCTGGTCTAATTGATATGGACGAGTTTTCTGGTTTCTTTACTTACATTAAAAACCTTGACTTTATCTGCTTGTATGTTCGACTTCCACTTTGAATATTCCACTGACTTAGCATTACACCGGAATTACGTAGTACAGGCAATTAAATGTAAACAAACAAAGCAGGAAACTCGCCCATTCGCATTTTAATTAAAACACGTTTAAGACGATAAAAGAATTTTGTACATTACAGTATTTTATAATACAAAAGTATTTTTCACCTTAAAATATTAGACTTGAAAGCATTTTAATCCCGAGCAACGCTGGGTATATCATCTAGTATCTTAACATAAATAAAAGTCATTGTGGTTATTTAAAACTCTAATTCCGAGGGAACTTTTTCCTCCCAGCCCCTTTAAAACCGAAGGTTTTATAGAGGATGGTACATTGAAATGGACCCTTCCATTGTGCGAGGTCTTCACCCCACCATCACACTCCCCGCTATTCAAGGTAATAAAGCTGTCAGTGTACTACTTTGATTGATTTGCTCGCGGTTTTTCCTCGACGGTCGAACGGCAACTTACTACAATTAGTTGTAATCGGCTTTCTTTCATAAAAGAGTATTTCTTCGTTCCTTTGTCAAAAACTACAAACGAGATACTGAAAATTGTCATTGATAGCGTGCGAACATTTGTGTTTATTTCTAAATTCTTTCAACTTGCTCTCCAAATTGATGATCTCAGCAGTTGTATAACAAACATATTGCATTATATTGGCGAAACAATCAATGTGCGGAAATCTTGGCTCTACGCGGGCATGGTTCTCGTCGAAACCCCCTCAATAATTTGCAATATACTTCAGAACTTTGTTCTGATTTTTTCGGTTTCGTTAATTTTGCAAATAAAAGAGCATACAGAAAAAAAAATTAAAGTTTTGACCTGGTAACTAATCCCATTTTCGAGAAATTGATTTAAAAAAATTGATTTTTTTTCCCATTGGGAAAATTTTTTTTATTCCTCTATAAAACCATGGAAAAGAGGATTAGGACTATTGTTGCCTTAAGTTGGCCTTATTGAATATCGGAAAGAGTATTTTCATCAAATAAATTACCATAAAGTGGCAATTTGCTTACGTTACAAATTCTTAAACAGGTGGTTTCCTGCAGAAACCTGAGCCATCTTATCCAATGGACTGTAGCCCAGGGGCGCCATTGATCCAAAGGCACCTAAACATTTACTATATTGATTTATTTTAATTTTGAGTGAAAAAAATTATAATTTTAAATATATTAAAAGTAAAACTATGGTTAGCGCTTGTAACTAGAGCCATATATTTTGTAATGTTGCTTAAACATTTATATCATTTCATAAAATATTCATACACAGTCAATCAGTGCACAAATTATAAACTATGCTTGTAATAGAAGTAACACGCATTACAGAAGCCCTCTTGCAAAATCTTGTTTTGAAAAGACAAAGATCAATAAAATTGAAAAGCGATAATCGGAGAACAGGTGACTTCTTTTTTTTTTTTTTTTGTTCCGCAATTACTCTATTAGGTAGACATTTTCGTTGGAATATAGGCTTTAAAATTCTTTGTTATGGTTCTGACGGGGCGCCAAATTACTTTTTCCTAGTGCATTTTCCTCATCTTTTCTAAGAGAGCCTTGGTCGAAACCACACCCCCTGTGAGGGTTAAAATCGGATAACTGGTTTTCTAGTGGCAAACTTTCTAAAAAACTTTTAACAGAGATTTAAAATAATTTGTGTCCATGTAATTCCTTTAAATAAACGGAGATTACACAAATAACTTTTACTAAATAAGAAACGAGAAATTAAGACTTGGAGATTTGGTTTTCAATCTGACGCTAAATGTATTTCATAATTATTTACAATGCATTTTTCAGTTTCTATACAAAGTGACAGGCTATAACAAACAAAAAAGGGGAAATTGTTAGATTTTATGATATGACAAACAGAAGTCGATGTTCTAAATTCGTTATGCTGGAAAAATGATGTCTCAAGAAATACCTGTCATCGGATTATGCTTTATACTTTTACAATATTTAAAACACCTCTTTAATTAATCCCTTGTAATTTTTAAACGCAAAAATATGGCTAAGGATATAAAAAGAATTTATGCCATCGAAAATCTCCGTTGGATACTTATTATAATACAGATTATATGCAGCGCCGCCCAATTCCCACCTTCCAGTGGAAATTAAAAAAAGAGAACTTTATTTTTAGAATCAACGGCACAGAACCAAAAAAATAACAAGAAAGATTATGGGAGAAGCAGGTACGAAACTAATCAAAAATATTGTCAAAAATGCTATAATTGGGCCTGTGATGAGCATTTAAATGAAGTATAGGTAAATTGCTATGATTTTTCATTACTTATTAGTAATTTTTGTGAAAATATTTAAAATAGTCACCTAAACTTATTTTTTCACTTTTTTGAATTTCTCAGGTGTTTATTATTTAACTTTTAACTCATATATATTTTCTCGGAAAAAATATTGGTAGAAAACAAAAGAAAAAATAGGGATATAATATGTTCCGCCAGGTACATCAACTAGTTTTACTAGTTTACATCAAGTCTATAAATAAAATAAGAAACTGATATTGGAAATATTTAAACGTTAAAACAGAAAATATTAATTTTGATCAAAAAGAAGTTACGCATGTACGCGGAATTTTTAGCATATTTTCATATTTTAGTGTTAAATTTAGTTTAAAAATCTTATTATCTCGCATCTTCCTTGATTATTTCGAAAGAATTTTTTTTTCAAACGCAATATATTGTGTTTTATCTACCATTGACAAAAGACTATTTTCTCAATATCTTAAAAATGAAATGAAAAACACGAATCTTCTTGAAGAAGAAAATTATACTAACTTTTTACTTAATTATTGGGGACAACAAATTCATTTTACATTCTCTAACTGAATGCAGAATTTGTATTATTATCGTATTATTAAGTAATAAAATTATAATATATAATAATCAGAGGCATATGCAAAATATGTTAGTAAAAACCTAATATTAAAAAAAAATGAAAAGAAACTGAAGTAAAATTCTTTGATTGAAAGCAGAAAGAATTATTGTTTTCGAAATGCATTTAGATGAGTGATATTTCTCTAAAATTTTCTCTATATTTATTAAAAATAAGAATATGAAAAATTCTACACTCTCTAAAAGCTTCAGACTGAAACGGAATCGTTTTCAAATCGACGAGTAAGTTCTTAGTTGAAAAGCCACAAGACAGCAATTACTATCAGTAGACTGATTTATGAGTTTGAATGGTCCTACCCCTCTTGATATGACACGGGGCAGTGGGGAAGATGATACCCTGCTGTTATACGGAACAATAGGCAGAGGGGGAAGGGAAACTTACTCTGCCGTTTTTCACGCGATCCGTGAGTAAATCTTGGAGCAATTTGCGTGCACCATCTAGCTACAGAGGGTCCGTTTTCAAAGCATTCAGCTGAAATATTTGAGCCGTTCAAAGGGTTAATAAAAATTCTAATAATGAAATGCGTGAGTTATTTCTAAACATGAGGAGCAAACATTCAAACCATGCTTTCTCCTTCAGATAGTTTTTCAGGAAACAGTAAACAAGCTCTGCAGGTAATACTTTTTGATTGAAACCTCAATTTTCTAAGTAGGTTTATAATGGGATAAAACTTGTTTCAGTTGAAAATAATAGTATACAGTTGTACTATTTAATGTTGAGTTCAAAGAAAAATCACTAACTCATTTTTTCTTTTTTTGGAGAAAACACGGTTTGAATGTTTGCTCTTCACATTAAGTTTTGTTTCATCTGAAGGTTTGAATCGTTTCACTCACAAGTAAAATTACTTGCCATAAATTAAGTTTTATAAAATAAAAGGAATATTAATTTTAATAGAAATACTGAAATAAATTTGAGCTTGGAGATTGCAAACACAATAAATGAGGAAAATTTCTTAAACTAATACTAAAAAACATATATCAATTTTGAATAATTTTTTAACAAGGAATTTTAGGACAAAACTTATATGTAACTATCTATTATACATGTGAAGAAAATACTACATTCCTCATTTCAAATGAAAGAAATTTCTTCATTAACTGATAATTGTTTAGTAAATATTTATTTTATTTGTAACACAAACTTATTTTAACAAATGTTTTTAAAATAGTTTTTGAGCTTATATATATAAAACTTCAAGTTTTTAAGGAATTTCAATGAAAAGTGCTGATAGTAGCTTTTGTAACATTCACTATTAATTCATTTCATCCAATATCCTGAGGTTAAATCTTTTATAAAGCCATTTTTTCTTAATCAAGAAAGTAATTTAAAAGAAATCTGCAGTGTGACAATCAAGCTAATCAGTGTCGGCTCGTGTTATGTAATCTTGGGGATGCTATGTCATTTAATCCTTCACCGCTCGGTGATGCATATTTGTACCAAATATAGTTTTTGTCTTTTTTTCTTAATTTTGAGTAGTTTTATATCTAATGAATAAATTCATAACATTTTTCTTCCAATAGGTAAGAATTTTAAGAAATTAATTTTAATAAAAAATTTAAGCATGCAATTTGTTTTTCAGTTACGTTTCCTGTCTATTTTACTAGGATTATAAAAATCAAAATAGCTGCGGTTCAACATTAAAATAACAGTATGGTACCAAAATAAAATAATTTCTTATTAATTTACAAGAAAAAATGTGTTATGGTATAACTAATGTAAAAAATAGCATAAGTTAATAATATTTATTAATATCATTAAAAATTCCTTAAAAATAAAATACATTCCTCTTATTTTGTTTCCAGGGAGAAGATCAAAAACGTTAAAATTGATGCTTATATGACAATTAAAAATGTTTTATTCATTGACATGAAAAAAGCTACATTTAACCTATCCCGATTCATATTGTGTGTGTCAGAAAATATTTTATTCTTTATTTAATGTTAAAAAGCAGAGTTCAAGTTGTGCTGTATTATGTAATAATAGGAATTCCTAAAATGCCAAAATGTATCAGTTTATTCTATTACATCTATCTAAAAGTGCACTTCGATGTTTTAAAATAGGAATATACTTATCATTATACTTTAAGACATTCTCTTCCTTTAAGCTAATCGTGTTTTATTCGAAATCAAGGCGTCTACAACTATGAATCATTATCCCTAATATGATGGTACAGAATATTGGGGAGCACGAAAATTTTGAAAATATATTTCCATCACGGAAAATTTCTAGTATGTATTTCATCTGCATTTATAACGAACAATTATCGGGAAAAATCCTTTAGATTGCAAGGCATTTCATTCAAAATTAATAAATATAAAAAAATAATTAAATTTTCATTTATTATTGATTACTAGCAGTATGCCAGCGGCATTGCCCGTGGAATCAAGACTTCAACAAAATGAAAAAACCCACAATGACACGAAAAATTTTTGAAAGCAAAATCAGAACAAAAGATACACATTATTAATTTTACCGCTTATTTGCTTCGTCATAATGACATTTCAACTGTAGGAAAACGGTACACAGTATGTTAATCCAAAACAATATTAAAAAATTGGAACTTGAAAATCATTATTACACAGTTAGCAAAATATGCGAGACAAGGAAACACGTTAAGACTCTACCGAAAATGATAATCGAAGTCATTCAGATAAAAGTTATGATATCTCCGGCTCTCTGCACCGCCAGCCAATGAAATTGCAACAATGCATGCTTGGAAGGTTTACTTTCTCCGTATATATACTCGCAGAGAAAACTAGCTAGAAAAAAATCTCTTTGATCTGACCAGGGAAGAATTAATTAAAAAAAAACCGAAAAAATATATTTTAACCGTTCTTGTTTACAATCCGAAAGAAATGTTCCAGTTATAAGCAGAAAAAATTTGAAAATGATAACGTTATTAGAACGTCGGATACAAGAATTTTAAGTAATCCGAATGAAAAATTAACATAAATGTGACTGATTTTCAAAAACTACTCAAAATTCAGTACATCACGTTAGAAGTTCAAAACAAACTTCATTAGAACAGAAATCGCTTGATCTTTCTTATGGTGTATCTATTCTTTTCGTACAATTTTCTGAAACCATTCTATTGAGAAATTAGTGTGAAAAATCATCCAAAACAACACAAATTATAAAGTAAAAAAATTTCTAGATTAAATTTTAAAATTCGTTCTTCCAGGTACATTGAAACAACATTACCCCTGCCTGTGCGTCAAATTTCATGACTGTAAGTGCGATAGATTCGTCTGAACATCGCATACAAACACACTTCCTTTTATAAGTATAGATTCTTTATTTCCTTACATATTTTCAAAGTTTTTGCTCGGAGAAAAATTTTCCACGGAGGAAAAACGTTTAAAACATCATTTCCAACGTCACGGGAACTGCAGACTTCGACAGTACCCTTTCAGCTAAAACATGGTGGCGGAATTCGGTCCTGGAAGGATCCATAGTTTTCGTTTGAATAGTTACATATTCCTTTTTCTTACGCTTAATCTGAGGGTAGTAAAAAAACTAAGGTAAGTAACTTTGTTTCATTTTACAATTTTTCCTCGAATTTCATTAGAAGATCAAAATCGTTTATTGTTAAATTTCGATAGATTTTCTCTAGACTATAATATTAAATCCGAATAAAATAAATTGATTAAATTTACTCATTGGAGAGTAAGTTGGGAGTATTGCAAAACCCCAGCCCCTATGCACGAGCCGCTCCTGTAAGCCAATTATGCAGAGATGATGTATATACCAAATGAAATAAATTGCTTGAAAGTGACAAAATAATTAAAAAGAATATAAAATATCACCATACTCACCTGCTTCCCATCGCCTGTTGTCTTGAGTCATAAGGTCTACTTTATTAAAGAGATTCTGACTAAATTCAGCAATGTTGTCAGATTCTGGAAATCGTCCAGAGATTCCCGATATCACAATTTCACTTGCCATGATGATGTTAAATAAGGTAACAATCTATTTCTTGAAGAATGAAAGAATGAATTAACTTCACATAATGCAAAAAATTATGCATTCATATATATATATATATATTTGAATACATCATATTTTGAATTATGTAAAATATATACGTATATATAAGAAGAAAAACATAATAGAAAAAATAAAATATAATAAAATAACAAATTTTCTTATAAATTCGAAAAGATATGAAAAAACGAATTGAAAGTATATCCGAGTGAAGATAAAATACGAATAGTAACAGATGGAAATATATATATAAATATATCACATGCGCAATGAATGCGCTAAAAGCTACAATTCCAAAAGCGTTGTGGTAGATAGAGTTCACATCGCAAAATGAAAGATTATAGAATGTAAATGAGAAATGAGAAAAGGAATAAAAGCACAATAACGTTTCTTCAGGGGATGAAGTTATTGTGAATTGCTGAAATATAAAAAGTTTGACATTTTCTTGCAATCAGTTACGCCGTAGGGCCTAAAACACTGATTTTCATACCTAAAGCCAAACCGAAAACAGAACAAAGAGTTTTGAATAAATAAAACAAAAGTACGATGCGATATAACATTAGAGCAAAGTAAGAATAACTTTTACGTACCACAAGGACGTAAGTTGACGTGGCAGTATTTGCAGAGGGTCACAGTACAGACTGGCGTTGAAGGGGTGTGAACAGGGTATAGAGTTACAAGTTTCGCGCTTAACTTTGTCTGTTGCCGGGGAAGTGTAGTATGTTGGGAACGATGAAAATTAAATGGAAGAGCGATAACGATAGAAAGCGTAGAGAATTAGTGAAAGAAATATGTAAAATATAAAAAACCAGTCAAAAATACCTAAAAGATGCGTTTTCGAGGTAAAATATCAGACCTCATCGACTTGAGTGACCCCTCTGCGAAGATAATACTTCGCGTTGACTTCGCTGTGATAAGCAATCATGTACTTACAACTTAAATCCATTAATCAGAGGTTCGTAAAGTGAGGGGGGAATTTTATTATTGGTAAGGATATTTCTTAAGTACATCATTCGCTTTTCGGCAGAATAAGTGTTACTGCATTTTTTGTTGCTTCTTATAACTTCATTGATAATTGTGTTTGTGTAGATTTTATATGAAATATTAGAGTTCCAAAAAATAAGTTTATTGTCGATAAATTTGAAATCGTTTCTCTTGCCATGAATGTCAATTTTTAAGTCGTTTTTGCGGTCTAAGCATAAATCAAGAAAAACCGCTGGAGATTGATTGCTTTTGGTTATAATTAGTTTGAGTTCTTCTGAGTAGATGGTATTGGAAATAGAGCTGAAGTTTTGAAAATTAAAAATTATTATATCGTCAATAAATCGGAAGGCAGAGTGGAGGACTAAATTCCTTTCGAAGAATGAAGAAAGTGGTTGGCTAGTAAAGATGAGAAATTCTTTCCTTGTGGGATGACTTTTATTTGTTGGAAAATATTTTCTCTGTTAAAGATAAAGTTATTGAAAATGCAGTAGTTGATGAGGTCTTCCCAGAAAGTTAGTGGGATTTCAAAAAGATTTTTGAGATCATAGAAATAGTTCATTAATTCCTCTTGCAATTTATCTATTGGAATACTTGTGAGAAGATCTTGAAAGTCGTAGGTTTCTATTGTATCAATTTTGTTATTATTAAGGAATGTAATTACTTTTTTATTGTTTTTGATAATTCATGTAAAATTTTCTTGCTCAATGTGATTTAGAATGATATTAAGAAGTATTAAAAGAATGGTTCCAGGTTTGTTCATGTATGTGTTAGTGCCGCAGGTGATATATCTGAATTTAATTGGCTGCTTATAAAATTTTGGATATATAACAATATATGGTAGATTATTATTTGCATTATGACATTTAAATATTTTTAAGTGCTGAAATATTTTTCTTAATAGTCATAATATTTAATTTATTGAGTTTGTAAGTTTCTGATGATTTTAATTCCATGTCTAAAATTTCGAGATATTACTTTTTGCAGACAATTGCAAAGTTGCCGGTCGCTTTATCAATTGGGGTTATGATGAATTGTTCTTGCAGAGCTTTGATATTATCCTTGATATTTCGGTAGTCATAATTTTCGTAATTAGGATTGTCTTTTTTGTATTTGTTTTCATGAACTGTTTAAAGATGAAGTTTCTTAATGATTTGGAATACTTTTGCCTAAAACTTGCCGCCAAATTCAATATACCAGTGCAATCCTTCACTGAATGGAAATGGTCAAAATACTTCAATATTAAACAGTTCATAAAAAAGAATTACAAAAAAGACAATCCTAATTACGAAAAATATGACTACAGAAATATCAAGGATAATATCAAATCTCTGCAAGAGCAATTCATCATAACCCCTATTGATAAAGTGGCCGGCAGCTTTGCAATTATCTGCAAAAAAATTCTATCTCAAAATTTTAGACAAGGAATTAAAATCACCAGAAACTTACAAATTCAATAAATCAAATATTATCACCATTAAGAAAAAAATTTCAGCTCTTAACAAAAACATTAAATTCCATAATGCGAATAATAGTCTACCATATATTGTTATACATCCAAAATTTCATAAACAGCCAATTAAATTCAGATATATCACCTGCGGCAATAACACCTACATGAACAAACCTGGAACCATTTTTTCGAAACATCTTAATATCATCCTAAATCATATTGAGCAAGAAAATTTTACATGAATTATCAAAAACTATAAAAAGTAATTGAATTCCTTAATAATAACAAAATTGATACAATAGAAACCTACGACTTTCAAGATCTTTTCACAAGTATTCCAATAAATAAATTGCCAAAGGAATTAATGAACTATTTCTATGATCGAAAAATCTTTTTAAAATCCCACTAACTTTCTGGGAAGACCTCATCAACTACTGCAATATTCAATAACTTTATCTTTAACGAAGAAAATATTTTCCAACAAATAAAAGGCATCCCACAAGGAACAAATTTCTCATCTTCACTAGCTAACCTCATTCTTCATTTCTTCGAAAGAAATTTCATTTAAACCTCCACACTGCCTTCCGATTTATTGATGATATAATAATTTTTAATTTTCCAAACTTCAGCTCTATTTGCAATACCATCTACTCAGAAGAACTCAAACTAATTATAACCAACAACAATCAATCTCCAGCGTTTTTTCTGGATTTATGATTAGACCGCAAAAACGACTTACAAATTGGCATTCACGACAAGAGAAACGAATTCAAATTGAACGTCAATAAACTTATTTTTTGGAACTGTAGTATCTCATATAAAATCTACAGAAACACAATTATCAATCAACTTATAAGAACCAACAGAAAATGCTGTAACACTTATTCTGCCGAAAAGCGAATCATGCACTTAAGAAATATCCTTACCATTAATAAAATTCCCCCCTCACTTTACGAAACTTTGATTAATGGATGTAAGTAAAGGATTGCTTATCAGAGAGATGTCGACGCGAAGTATAATCTTAGCGGTAGGGTCACTCAAGTCGATAATGTCTGATATTTTACATCGAAAACTCATCATTTAGGTATTTTTCACTGGTTTTTCATATTTTACTGATTTCTTCCACTATTTCTCTACTCTTTTTATCGTTATCGCTCTTCAATTTAATCGTCATCCTTCGCAACATACATTCCCTGGCAACAGACAAAGTTGAGCGCGAAAACTGTTACTTGATACACTGTTCACACCCCTTCAACAACTGTCTGTACGTGACAGTCGGCAAACACTGCCACGTCATCATCCGTCCCTTCTGGTACTTAAAATATTTACTCTTACTGTTCTCTAATATTATATCACATCTTACTTTTGTTTAAATTATTCAAAACTCCTATCTCTGTTTTTGGTTTGACATTAGGGATGATAATCAGTGTTTTAGGCGTTACGGCGTAACTGATTGCAAGAAAATTTCAAACATTTTATGTTTAGCAATTCACAATAACTTCATCCCCTGAAGAAACGTTATTGTGCTTTAATTGCGGTTTTTATTAAACGATTTATACTATATATATATATATATATATATATATTATATCTTATATATATATATATATATATATATTTATATATAAGATATAAAATAACATAAAATCAAAATTTTTTAAATAATCTAAAAATTGAGATATTACACAAATACAAGAAAAATTATACTGAAAAGAGAGAGCTATTTCTGCATTCGCGCAAAATCTGTGTCAACAAAAAAGCAATATATCAAAACATAAAGAAATTGAAAGACAAAATATCAGAAACATACAAGAAACAAAGTACTAAAAAAGGAGGACAAAAATTTAATAATTTAAAAAATATCATGGCAAGCCGCTTATCAGAAAGAGAAGTCTGCCCATGATATTATTTAGTGCTTTTTGTCTGCTAATGACATACGAAAAAACGTAAAAATTTGTCTTTATACCCTCAAAAAACACCAGCAATTTAAAATGGAAATTCCATTTTTAATTGTTAGTGCTTTTTGAGAGGATCCCGTGTTCCTTTTTCTAATTTTATAATGTCCTTAAGAGTGTTTAATTTGTTCTTGCTGCTTTTTAATGTTACAGTGGATGAAGTCTCAAAACTTTTTAAAAATTGTAGTCAAAATGGTTAAAGCAAGCAGGAAAAAGTCGCAAAATGTGCCGAACACTTTGTGTAATTTTTAAAAAAAATCTCAACAAATATGTAGAACAGCTTACAATTTCTGAATTAATTTAAAATAAAGCCTTTTCATTGGCGTTTATTTTCAAACCATTCATAAATTTGCGAGTTGGAAATTTGGGTATTTGTAAGCTTTTGAGCGTGAAGATATCGTAATGTTTCAACGAATTTGCTTTTAATTTCAACTTACGTTTTCATTTTGTGAGGGATTTATTGGAAGAAAATGTGATCGAAATAAAATACATTAAAATTGAATTGTTTATTGCTGATTTTCTAACAAAAGCTGTAATTGAAGAGAATTTAAACTATACTGTAAAAAATTTTTCATTGACCTTTTAATTTAATATTCGTATTTATGTGTTTTATATGTTCTTTGTATTTGCAGAAATTGTATTTGTGAAAAAAAATGTATCACTCTCAGGAGGAGTGTGTTAGTTTGAGGCGAGCGAACTATTTTTCATACGCATGAACATTTGTGTGACTCAGCGCTTGCCGCTTCTTCACAATTCATTCCTTCTTCGAGTCGGCAACCATGATAGTTGCTGTGTGTATAGCCATGATATTTTGCTGTGTGCATACTCATGATTGTTTGCTGTGTGCATACTCATGATTGTTTGCTGTGTGCATACTCATGATTGTTTGCTGTGTGCATAGTTGTATAATGCTGTGTGCTTATATTTGTATACTTCTATATGTTAATATTGTCGTGTCCTGAAGATCCACGTCTAAGTGATTATTTGTAGAGAAAACAACACAAATTATAATTAAGAGAGGTGAAATATCTCCATCTGCACACCAGGGAAAAATATAATAACAAGATTTATGACATATTCTGAATGTTTTAAATAAATATACTGTGAAGTTTCACACAATCATAATTACATTTGATAAACTATCTAAACATAAGATTTAACATTAGAAAAATATAATTAAAAGAATTTAAATTAAAAAGTGACCAGTTTTCAATTGAAATAATAAAAAAACATCGTAAAGAATCCCCATCGAAAATATTAATACACTGAGATAAAAATATTTTTCATAAAATTTCACACACCTTTCATTTTTATAGGTGAATTCATCTTTCAGATTAAACTGAAAACATAGTTTTAAAAATTAATTTTAACAAATTTGGACGGTATAAAATTTTAACAAATCAATCTTATAAAAAACTCACCAGAAGTGAAATCTATAAATATATAAGACAAATACCATGACTCACTCACTCATCACTAAATCTCTCAAACCACGGGTCCTAGAAACTTGAAATTTGGCAGGTAGTTTCATTTTGGGTAGTATGTGTTTTCTAAAGAAGGATTTTGTGAAATTTTAATTAGAATTGTAATTAATAAAAAATTACTTTACATTTAAGCATTTTTCCTTAATAACTTCGGAGCATATTGTCGCACAGAATTTATTTTAACATTATATTAAATTTTTAAAAATTATCTTTCCAATGACATCAATTTCATTTCCATACGACATTCTGTATAATTTTAATTAATTTTTGAAAATGTTTTCAAATACAATTTCTAGAGGCGAAACGGAACTGAGCAACGGCATTGAGCTTCCAAGGTCACGATTCGATTTATAGCACTGGATAGGGAAAGAGTTGGTGAAGGAGAACCCAATCTGTGTGGCATACACTGGTTCACACGGGCCTCCAACATGTTCGGCTTTCGCGACCATATTCAGCGTTAATCATTGTGAGATGTGTGATAGATGAATTGAGTGAGAGTTATTTGAAAGGCAATTTTTAAATTTTGTTAGCTGTGATTCATCATATAGAATTCCATCGTGGCATTTTAAAATTATGCCTTTATATATTTTACTCTCTGCCAAATACAATAAATTATTCACGTTTTTATTCATTTTTCCTGAGCAATCGCGGGTGACACCGGGGGACGGGGAATGCTATAATTAATATACAATACGAAAATAAAAACCAATTTAAACGGGCGAACCAGCTGGTCGAAGAAGGCGGTTAGTAGTCTATAAACAGGAATTTGAATGAAAAAAACTAAAATTTATGTTCATACTAGCTGATGCCCGTGACTTCATTAAAAGCCGCGGTGGCCTAGTGGTAAGGTGTTGGCCTTGGAGCCAGAGGGTTTCAGATTCGAAACACGATTCCACTGAAGATCCGTCGTGTATTGGGCCTGTTGCACGTTAAATCAGTCGTAGTGGGATAAACGTCCTCCCGGTGGTGTGGTGCGGAAGTTTGGAGAGGGGCTCCAGCTCAGGTGTCGTCCTCGACATATGACAGTGGTTAAAAATGACGAGTTCCGTCCCAAAATAGCCGTTGTCTCGCTTCAAAACAGTACGTTAATACAACGGAACTAAACTAAGCCCGCGACTTCGTTCTCGTGGCAACACATCATTGGTGCTTTATTTGTTCGAGATAAAAATATCTTCATAATTTTATTGTGAAAACATTTTCATATGAAATATTATGATAAAGAAAATCCTCTTATCGTGTGAAACGTTTAATTAAAATGATAATTTCAAGTGAACAGAACGAATTTTAAAAACAGCCGAAAGCTAGTTTTCTTCAAAAGTTTTTAATAATTTTCCAAAAACGATATCAAATTTAATTAAACATTGGGGTGTTTCAATTTTTTAATGCAGATAAGCACTCTATGGAATTCAAACACAATTTTTTTTATTGTCTGAGCTTTTATTTTTTAATTATTTATTTTTTTTTTAGTTGTTATTATTTTTAATTAAAATCTGAAAATCTCTTGTACGAAAGATTTTTAGTAATTCGCAGTTTCTCAAAAATTACAGACTGTTCCAAACTATTTTTGAAAACAGGAGAAAGCTAATTTTTTAAATAAATATTTTCAGAATGTTACAAAAATTTTCATCAAATTTCCTAAACACTGTTTGGCAACAGCTCGCAAGTTTGTTTTGTTTACATTCGACTCGTCGAATTTAGTTTGATTTGATCAGTGACAATGAAATTTTTCAAAATGAGTTTAAGTCGGGCAGATTCAATTATAAATCGAAATTGTCGAAAAAGAGAACTGTAACAACTGAAACTGTTGAGGAATCTTTCCTAAGACGATCCATTCGGAATGTACAAAATAGAGTCAAGCGTTTTTGTGTCCGAAACGAAGTTCCTGAGCTACAGGAACTTAGTTGACTATGACAGGACTCTGTTCTTTTATCCATGTAGCGAATATTTTTTAATCATTATTTCAGTGAAAAAAAAGCCAGTTTAAAATTTTAGTGTCAAAGGAAGAATTTTAGAATTTTTTTAAAATTTTGAAAAAGGTTATTTTGTTAATTTTATAAAGGTGAAAGTAAATAATTATTATGGGTTATAATTTTAATTGTGAATATGATCATGTTTAAAGCCATTTGTCTCTTTAAAGTGCCATTTTTAAGCTAAAACTTTGTGAAATGGGATAAATCATCTTTCGATAACTTAAATTTTCTGAGGTTTTAACACGTATACATCTATCCAGAGAGAAAAGTGATAACTTTCTTGCCTAAATAATTATTGCATTGAATGTGTATGCATTAGAGTAGGCCGAAATATGCTAATTTTTTTCGAAATCGATTTTAGCATAGTTCGCAAAAGTTGCGTAATGGGCCAGTTAAAACTCAGAAAAATTTTCTTCAAAATTGCTCAATATTTAGCCACGTCCCTTTGACATTGAAAAATAGAGAAAAAAGAGAAAAATCGTTTTCTGTGAAAATATATATTTTGAAAAAACTGCAAAACTTTTTACTGCATAAATTGACAATGTTACATAATGGGTAAGTTATAACCCACAAAATTTTTTATCAATTTCTTTCAATATTTAACCGCACTCCTCTTAGATGAAAAATTGGAGAAAAATGGAAAAAAATAGCGGAATTTCTAAAAATTTGCACTATAAAAATTATTTTTCGAAATTAGTATTGACATTAATTGATTAATTAAATAGTACTATAATTAATAATAATTCTATAATTATTACTTAATTTAACTTTTTATTCAATTTTTTTGCGAAATTAAAACTAGGATATTTTTTTCTAGAATTACTTGCAGACAGAATACAAATTAGAACAAAAATCTACAAATTTGAAATGTATATAATAATACCTCATGCATATTGAACAATAGGTGTTAGAATAATATTGTCCCTTATTGTCAAACGTTGTAAGTTCTTTCCTTCTTGAAGTTTGGCACGAATATATCCATCTCTTGCAGTCTCACCACAAACTTTCAATGCAGCTTCAGATATTAGTTTAACACATCGTTCAACAGATTGCGTGCGACATGAAAATTCCTTGAAAGTCAGTACTGGAAATTGTTCTCCTTTCCACATTTCTTTCAAGTCTTTGTCCTTTATATGCATTGTAAGAGGTGGCTTTGTTACAACACAGTTTGACCAATCAATGAAATCAATAAAATCGGCTGCTTTGAAATTGAGTTTAGGAAGCTTGAAGAAACGCAAACCACCCGAGTTCTTCATCTTCTTATATCTGGCACCGAGAATACGCCTAACTGCTAATTCCCGGATGTGTTTTCTAGAATAATGTAGCATTGATAATAATAGGTGTTCGAGATGCGCAAAATATGCATAGTTTGAGAATACTTGGTAAATAATTTTATAGCATTGTCTGGAAGCTGCCTTGCAAGAGAAATCATTTTAAAGAAATGTTGGGCACCATACTTGAAATTCGATTCCATTTTTATCTCAAACCACATTGGATCATAAACCAGCATTACATACTTCACGAATAATATAAGATTCTGTGATGGACATGGAGTGTCAATGTATAACCGTAACAAACGGTTTGCGGGGGTCAGCCGTCGTGCATGACTGAGTTTACCTGGGCTAGAAGAACAACTACGATCTTTTATGGCAAGAAATAAAAATTGTTGTTCAGTGCTTAGCTTTTTGACATCTTTCAGATCCAAAGGCTGAAGAGTACAGTCAATTTGATCAAATTTGACAACTGCATTTTTTCACAATCTTATAGAAGCAATCTAATAGTTCCAGAATATGAATATAATCCCTTTGTGCAACCGTTCATTTCCAGAATGAGGTGCCTTAGTGGCAACTCATTAGTATGTAACAAACATATATTCCATTGTAATGGACTTCCAATGTATGTTTCAAGCAAACGTATTACTCCTCCTTTCCATCCCGTATTCACATTTGTTCTTTCACATCCGATAACCGATAGGTTCTGCAAACTCATATTATACGTTTTTGTAAATTTGATAATACCTTGGGCTATTTCTTTGGCATTTGGCACTTTCACCAGCAGTTAACGATATATGACCTATGCACTTTCTACCTGGTTTCTCTATTAATACTACATGCGCTTCTGATGTTAAGGATAGGTATTATATATATATATATATATATATATATATATATATATATATACAGGATACTTTTTATTTGCGTCCGTGCGAATTTTTAAATCAGCGAATAAATATAGAGTAAAATTGACAGCATTTTAGGTGGGTTCTAACTAACGCATTACGTAATATTTTCGTTATATGCCCGTACTAATTTCAAAATTACTTTTCAAATTATATTTATTTCGAAAAACCCAATTTTTCATCTTTTTCTAAATTTTTTAATGTCAGAGGGGCGCAGCTAAATATTGGGCGAAATTGATGAAAGGTTTTGAGTGTTCTAACTGATCCATTCATAGAGGTATGAATAAGAAGGAGTGAGCATTCCTATCCTTTCCTATAGGCGCGAGTGGAGTAACTGACAGAGGAGCGGCGGCCATCTTGGTAGAACCAGAAACTTCGCGGAGCCACTCTGCCTTCAAGCGGAAGAAGGAGTAGACTGTTCTTGGACCTTTTCTTTTATGATGGAAAATTCCGAAAACGCGATTGAAATCGTTTTGTTGTTGACATATAAAAACTTTTTAATTCATTTTTTCAACATTAGTTTTGTTTCATAACTTAGAGTTTTTTTCCTCTCCAAAAATAACGTTTTAAGATAGCTCAATTTCACAACTGAATTGAAAAAGAACTTCACAGCATTTTTCGCGAACTTAGGTTCTTTTATAATTTATCAAGGCATTAAAAGTAATATATTACTCTTATTTAAAGGGGCAGATTTGCAATTAAAAAATTTATTTAAAGAACATTACTTAGAAACATCACTTTATTTTCAATACAAACATAACGATATTATCAAATGCACACACTTTTTTCGAAGTTAGGATATTCAGAGGCAAAAATATAGTTATGTGCTGAAAGAATAGCGATAATCAACATTAAGAAATTTGTATAAACTCACGGGTAATCAACATAGTTCATAGCCTACTGTTTATTAATTAACAGAGAAGTCTAATTACTTTTTCCTTTGAAAAGAACTTGATAATATGAAGTGTATAAAATTGTAATCTACAAATATTAAAAATAAGTATTTTTCACAAATGTTGAGAAGTTAAAATGAAGGTTTAACTATTAACAAAAGTCTTTAACAACAGAAGATTAATGAAAAGAATATGTTTAAATTAAACATTGTTTTAAAATTTTCTACCAAACATTTGAATTGGTTTTCTTGTTAATCTAATCAACTCGGTTTCCTGTTTTCATTGTATCAAATGTACATGGTGCTTCAGCACCAGGTTTACAAACTTCAAGGAGAAGTAGGATACACCTAAGAGATTCGGAAAAAACACAGAATGCTAACTCAGTTTTACATCTGTAATAATAATAAAAAACTTGATAAATTTTGATTCCTTAATGTTGAATCAAGTAATAAAAAGTAAAGAATTATTATAACTTTAAAAATATTCCTAATTTAAATAAAACAAACTTAACAGTTTCCAAAATTTAAATGACTTTCAATAAAAGAGAAAATATAAATTACATCAAATCATTACTAGATGCACATACATTCTCCTCTTCAACAAATGAATAAACACCGAAGGAAAAATATATAATATTATATGTAATATTTTGATATCTTTATTTTTTCTCTTGATATTAAGGATTTTTATTGATATTGTAGTAATATCAAGAAATTATTTCACAAATATAAGTTGTTTTATGTATGTTTTTATCTTATACAGACTAAAACAAAATATGAAGAAATTGCATAAGCAACAGTTTTTTTTATCAGCTTTGACTTTTTATTTGAATTAAATTTTTCTATGGGCACATGCATGATAAAAAGTATTTTGAAGAAGAAAATATTGTTATTTGTAAAATAATTTTTGAATAAATATTTTTTTTCTATTATAATTTTCATATCTCACTTGGTAAGAAGAAATGCATATATAGGTGCTTCGAATGTGATATTATCTTGAAATAACTTTTATACCCATATTTTGAAAACAATTCATTAATATTTGTATATATTACGTAGAAAACATCAACTATAGGGTTGAAATTATTATTTCATAAAACATAAGTTGTTTCAAGTTTTTTTATATGTCATCTAAAAATTTTAAGTCTTATTAAGTTTTAGAAATTTATAGTATCTTCTCAATGAAATTTTAGGATAAATTTGAAGCAAAAATGTGAATTCAGTAATGATAAACATGCAAAATATTTTGTAGAACTATATCATGGTCTATTTAAAAAGCCTGGAAACTTAGATTTTTGTGTTGTTTTAATGCGCATGGAACATTTTGAAGTTTTACAGTATTTAGATTCATTTTAATATTTTTTCAAAAAAATCTGTAAGTTACCTATTAATTAATTTTGTTGAAAATTTTTTTACAATATAAGAATAATATTACAACATTTCTATTAAAATTTCAGAGCAATAGATTAAAAATTGAAAAATTTTGTTTTGAACGTCCATTGTACCCTTAAATATAGTACAAAACTCAAATGAAAAGTATAACTTTCATGTTATACAGTATTTATTTAAATAAGAAACGAAAACACACGTCATTAAATTTAAAAGCCGCTGTTAAAAATAAACAACAAAAATTCAGGATAAATGAACTGTTAATGACATTAAATATACACGATTTTGCAAAGACTCAAATTGAACAAACAAGATCGTCAGTTTGCAAAACAAAATCTTAGATGTGAAAAGTTATGCCTGGAATTTTCTTAGATTTCCTATTAGTAAAGTTCAATGCAACACAGGAACCCATTACGTAGCGCTTTTAACTTAAATTAATTTGTAAATAATAGCTTAATTGTTTAAATAAAGACACCATTAAACAGTTTTAAGAACGGCCAAACACAATAGCTCTATGGAAAAACAAGGCGTGCTTTGATTTTTTTGGTTCTAACAATATGGCGCCGCGGTTGCGGTTAAGACCTCACGAGTTTCAGCGCATACCATCTCCTGTTTATTTATAGCTCTATGGATCCATTGGGTAACATTTCCGCTGTATGCCGGAACTAATTTCGAAATTAATTTTCAATATATATGTATTTTTTGGAAAAAAATAGTTTTTGTGTTTTTTCTATTTTTTAATACCAAAGGGGCGCGGTTAATTATTACAAAATTGATGACATTTTTAGAGGGTCTATTACACAACTTCCCCGCACTATGCCAAAATCGATTTCTAAAAATAAATTTTCGGCCCACCTTAATATACTTGTGGCGAAGCTTTTCTGATCATTATTTCTGTGGAAAAAAGCTTGTTTAAAATTTTGGTTTGATAAGCAAGAATTTTATAATTTTTTACAAATTTTGAGAAAAGGCTATTTTTTTAATTTTATGAAGGTAAAAGTAAATAATTATTATGGATTATAATTTTGAATAGTGAATCTGAATATATTTAAAGACATTTGTCACTTTAAAGTGTTCTTTTTAAGCAAAAAGTTTGTGAAATTGGTTAACTCATCTTTCGAAAACTCAAATTTTCTGAGGTATTAACATAAAAATAGCTACCCAGTAAGAAGAGTTATATCTTTCTTGGCTAAATAATTATTGCTGAGAGTGTGCATACATGTGGCGAAACTTTTCTGAGCAAAAATTCATTGAATTGTGGATATTTAGAAGTTTGTTGGAATGAAGTTAGAGCTAATGAAACTGTTAAAAGAACATTCAATTGTGTGTACCAAGAAGTTTTAAGTGCCTGATTTCTGATTGATAAAAATAATTTTTATTTGTAAACATCTTATCATACATTTTAGCTTTCAAATTTCTTTGTAACATTTACATATATATGGTACTAGCTGATATCTCCGGCGTTGCTCGGTATAAAAATATTTTCCAGTCCAAGTACTTATAACACTTTCAATTTACTAAAAATGGCTTTTGCCGATGCGTCTTTCGTTGATTTTCGTTACTCAACTCACCCTTTGGACCACCAGTGAAACACCCTTTTCTTTTTCTCTCCTTAATTTGAACCACCTGGCAAAAATCACGTAGTCCTTCATATTCCATTTTCACCTCCCCATCCTTGCTACCGCAACATCAGAAACTCTTTCATATCCTGTATTTTGACGTAGACTTACGTCTCTTCATAGTGCTCTAATGATGTGTCGGGAAAGGAACAGCGACCGATTTTAACAGATCAATAATTAATTCATATCAGATTAATTACTTATTAATTAATTAATTCATTTAACAGAGAAAGGTCATAGAGCATAGGTCATAGTTCAAAGTTACATAGAGCTACTTTAGTCACAGAAAGTCAGAGTTGAGTATTTGATTAATTAACTGTCCTTAATTAATTATTATTAACAATTGTAGATTTAATTGAGCTGTCCTTTCCATCGATTTAATTGAGCTGAGTTGGTTTAGTTTCATTTAACTGAGGAAGGTCATAGAGCATAAATCATAGGTGAAAGTCACATATATCTACTTTAGTCATATAGAACAACTTTAGACACAGAAAGTCACAGTCGATTAAGGTAAGTAAGTCTACGCCCCTCAATCCCAGCGGCCGTTTTGCAGAGACAGCCTACCGTCGATTTTTTTTTTTATTTTTTGCCGTTATCCGGACAACAATTCTCTTATCATTAGTATTCTTGTCACTGACCGGAAAAAACTCATATTGTCCTTTCTTCTTAACCTTAGGCCCTCTCCCTCCTTTAGGAAGCTCGATCAACAATCTTGAGGGATTTTACACACTCATTATGATCATTATCAAATCTGTAATTTTAAATGAAGCACCGGGTAAAGAGAGTAATTAATATCATTGTGTTGTGATGCAAACGTATTGAAAGAAGTATATGCTACGAAATGAAAGCTAAACAAAATTTCTACCTTTCTGTTAACATTCGAAGGAAACAATATTTTTATCATAACTTTCACAATGTAAAAATATCGGAATGAAGAATTTTATAAAACGATCAATGGTTAGGATTTCATTACAATAACAGAAAGCATTGTTGCAAATTGTGTATGAAATAAATGTGAAATATTTGTTAAATTAAGAAGAAGAACGAATAAAATTTAAATTGAAATTATTAAAAAGATAATTTTCTGCTCTTTAAGATGGTATGTAAGTACTCTACGTGCAATATATTTTTTCTGAAATTATTGACGAGACACTGAGCTAAAACGCCGAAAATTGGCTTAATTTTCTTTATTTATATAAATATCTTAGAAAGTAATTATTTTGAAAGTTATTCTAAGAATCCAGAATGGCATGTGGAAATTTCATGTCAAGACTATTCACCGTTTAGGAGGAGTTCTTACGCCAAATAGACAGTTAGAACATATTTTCCCCCTCCCTCTGCCCTCTTCCTACGATAGGAACCAGATTAAATAGCCTTGAAGGCTTAGCACACACTCATTAGGATCAATTAAAAATTTTTGAAAATTAAACAAAATATCGAGAGAATAATTCACTAACGTCATTGGATCACTGTGCAACCGTATTAAAAGCTGTCAATTCTACGACAACCGGAAAACGGAAGTGAAAAGTGTACTTTGTTGTTTATGCTCAAAGAGAACAATATATTTTCTTATAAGTTTTAATATAAGTTTAACACTGGCCCACGCGCGAAATAGTAATTCGACTTGAATTTATTTCTATAAGAATAATAAATATTGTTATAATATATTGTTAAAAATATATTTTTAAATCTTAATAACAATCAGAGAAAACACTTTATAGCAATAGAATTAATATCAATAAAAAGATAATTTTCTGCTCTGTAAAATGGCATAAAAATAATTGTTGTCTAATAAATATTTCAGAAGTTTTTGGCAAAAAACGTCGAAGCATTAAGCTTAAAAGTGGCTAATTTTCGTTAGTTAATGAAATATCTTAAAACCTAATTAACTCTGAAAGTTGAAAATAGCACCGTTGACCTAAAACTGTGCTCTAGAATGTCGTGTGCAAATTTCATGTCGCTACGGTACACCGTTTAGGAGGAGTTCTTGTAACAGACAGACCGACAGATATATGTATTTTCTGCTTTATATTATAGATAAAGGTAAAATTTTAATTTTATAATTTGATTATTTAGTTTTTAGTAATTGAAAGTTTAATTTTAGTTTTAAAAGAAGAATTTAGTTAGAACTTCCTGCTATTTAAATAATTTAAATTTACTTTTAGTAATTAATGTATTTATACTTTCCTAATACTAGTAGGCACTCATAACTGTACAGCGAGCGAGCGAAGCGACCTGGGACCACGTAGTAGAATTTCTTGGGGTAGACAAGCGGAGCGAGTAGGGATTGTAACCCCCTAGTATTAATAAAAATTATTAAGAATGATACAAATCAAATCAACACTTAAATCTCCATTTTCCTTTAGAAGCAATCACTCAAATTTCGAATCAATTTTTAAATAACCGGAATCCTCAAAACTATTTTCAAGTTCATGAAATATTTTTCAATATCAGAAATATAATATAAATATTTTTCAATAATCTTTAGCAATTTATAAGGTAAAAAAGAAATATTATTTAAATATCTCTCTTTCTCATATGAACTGTTTCGGCAGATTTGTCCGAAATAACTTTTTTCTGAGTTTTCGATTTAAGGAAGGTAGTTGCGTCGTTTGTTGTAAAACCTGAAATCCTGCCATTCGCAATTATGTTGTAGTAAAGCATCAAAGTTTCCGTATGATGTTAAAAGGGTACTTCTGCGCAGAAGAGGATTTTCAAATGACTCTGAAGACGAACAAAAATTCATATCCATTACTATTTTTTCTATTAATTTTTGTTTTTAAATGTGAATTTTACCTAAAAAGAAAAAAAATTACTTTTTATTTTGTTTCATTTGAGTTTAACTGTATTTGCAAATAAACAAATTTTCAATTTTATTTGAGTTTAATTGATACTTCTTTTTTTATAATTGCTTTTCCCTAAATGTTTTGCTTTAAATCTGAATTCTACTTAAAAACGAATAACTTAAAAATTTATTTGAATTTTAAGTTTACTAGCAAATCACTTAATTTTGGATTTTATTTGAGTTTCCTTGATATTCAAGGCATCTAATGATTTTCCCTGATTTTTTTTTCTATTTTAAATCTGAATTTTACTTAAAAACGAATAACTTTAAAATTGTATTTTATTTTGAGTCTTTAAATTTAAATTTACTCACAAATAAATAAATTTTGAATTTTAGTTAAATTTCATTTATATTTCTGGCTTTAAAATAATTTATTCCCCAAAATACTTAAACTTTAATACTGTTTGATGTTAAAAGGAGACTTCTGCAAAATTTAAATTTGAATTTTTGCAAAAATTAATAATTGTAATAGTTTTTGGTTGTTGTCAATTGATTAATTTACTACTGTGAAACGAATTAGAGATATCTTGTATCCTAATTTCGATTGCGCGTTTACAGCCCATTCGTTTATTTCTCCTCCTGTAAAATTTTAAAAAATGACAGAAGTCCCCTTTTAAAATCAATCGATTCATGTTTTTGCTATTTTATATTAAATTTACTAAACAAATGTTGGGCACCGCCATTTTATTTTATTACGAAGTACTTGGCATGCGCAATGGAAGCATAGTTTTTAATTTATATAAAATTCTGAGATTGACATTTCAGTGAGGTATCGATGTTTAGTACCATAAAGGAAATCCAGACCACTGGTGAGTAAATCACTTGAGTCGTTGCAAGTTGTTGACTATTTCCTTGTTGACACATGACTCACAATGTCAGTAAGAATTTTAGCCCACATCGAAACGTCACCGTATACCATATAGGACAGGGAGGAGAAGAGGCAGGCGCCGACATGTTTTACTATTCTGCAAGGGAGATGTATTTCGTTTAATACAGCAATTTCTATATTCATAATTGTGGATTCAGTTAATCTATTAATAATTCAAGTTTGAATATCCGACGTTCAATGGCCAGGTTAGGATGATAAAAATCCAGTTAATCAGTATATGGAACCCAGATATAAAATAAATGTCAAAGAATTAAAAAGGATTTGCAATAGAAGAATAGAAAGGGAAGAAGAAATTCTTGCAAAAAGAATAGCAAAGCAGTAACAAATTCGTTTTCGTGATAACAATGTGAGTGCACAGGTTAAATCTGAAGCCAAAAGCGATCTTGTTGTTCCATGTCCGCCATGTTCTTAGAGAGACAAAGCAGGAGGCGAGATTGAACTACTACTTATAACGAACAGATAATGCTATCAAAAGCGAGCGAGAACTGCATTTAATTTTATATGTTGTATATTATAAAAATGGAATTTTCTATCTTTTTACTGTAAGAATATTGTCTGAGACGTGAGAAAACGAATTTGTGTTTTACAATTTAGTGCTATATTTTCGTAGTCAGAATATCCTTCATTTTATTCTTATGTTATTTGCATTATTAGTACGAGTTGAGCGTTCTTTCTTATGTAGATATCCCGTATCTTTTGTTGAGTTTGAATTTGAATCGTTGAGTTGAATCGAAACCCTAACAACAGAAAGTCTGTTTATTTCTTTTCTTTAAAGTTTAATATATATTTTCTCAACAGTTCTCAAGTATATGCGAAGACAGCGCAACTTAGAAATAAGTCAAAAGAGGCTTATCAAATTACGTCCCAAAATATCGACAGGAATAACTTTAAAACCCCAACTCGCCATCATCATTTCTCGGTTAATAATGTTTTTTTGTAAGATCGCTGAAGGAGCTCTTCCGCGCATTTTCCAAAAAAACTGCAGACGATAAAAGCATTGTTAGTAATTGTATTTTGAAAATTTTTCAAAATTTAATTAAACTTAAACAGAATGTCTCTTGGAAATGAAATTGGTGTCAATGAAAAGCTAATTATTTGAACTTTAAGATAATATAAAACTGATCTTTGTGCATTTTTAGGCTCCGAAGCTATTACGGAAAAACTTAAATTTAGGGTCATTTTTAATTAATTAAAATTCCTAAAAATCCTTTCTTAATAGGCACATATTACACAAGAAATAACCACCTGCCAAATTTTATTCTTCCCGAATGAAAATTAAGAATTATTGCATTAGAAAACACATTCGGGAAACTTACTTGATGCGGTGAGAAAGCACTGATCCAAAATGAGAGATAGTGTCTTACAGTAGTATATTTCAAGCCAACGTTTCTTATAAAACGCTTATTTCCAACTAATAACTACCGGCGAGAGTAGCATCACTTTTATATTGTTCCTAGATGTAAAACTATTTATACAGCTGTAATGGTCCGTCGTACCGCTTGCCAATCGGGTGCCTAGATTCTGTATGCCTCATATATCACGTATCAGCGCCTGTCGTAATTTCCAGGCGCGAGTTAATAACATTATTTCATCCTTCAAGCCAATCGTTAGTGGTTCTTTTTCAGGCAACACCTTGTAAATGCAGAAGGCCTCGGCGCTGATCTCCGACGTCACCAATAGTCAGTTTTTCTTGAAGTGGAATTAGCTTGCCTCGTAGAATATCGGATGTCGTCAGTCAACACTCCGGGTATCCGACCTGGCAAGAAAATCCAACTATTGTTGATGTCGCAAATCAGGGCCGAAGCCTTCTGTATATCGTAGGTGTCAGCTCAGAGCAATTTGATTTGAGACTCCTTATTGATAGGCACCATCTGATTTGAACTCAGCAGATAATTCGGGGAAAAAGGGTAAACCAAAGGACGAAGACGGCAAACTTTTGAGAGGTTTCTCCTGCTCTATAGTTTCTTGCATTAATTTTGTCTTAGCCAACAAGCGGAGCGCCAAACTAAGTCATTTCTGTTTCGCACATAGGATGGAGTGGAATGGCTTATGTTGGATAAAAAAGGAAGCTGGGTGTTATACACGCAGCGACGTTTCTTAAAAATATAATTCTGTTACTACATTATAAATAATGTAGATTCAAATTCCATTAAGCGATTAGTAGACGCTTTAATTCTTTGAATGTTTACAGAGAAGTGTAAAATGTCAGTTACGAATTCTGCTTCTGTTGGAATTGCGTACTACAAATAGTGCGCAAGTTGAATGTTCTAAGCATTTAAAAAAAACGGATACTTTTTTTATTGCATACAAAACTGTATGTGAGCTTGAAATTATGTTCTGTGTATTATATTTTTTCATTATATGGCTAAACTGTTTAATTTTGTAATCAACTTAACCATCTGATCGGTTTCATCTTCCGTGTAAAGCAATTTGAAAATCGAGCTACCAAGTATCATTCACGTGTTGAAAAACGCATTTGTTTTGTAGAATCATCGCTCAAGATGAGCGAGTGGTTTTGTCTCATCCCACTTGAACACGGCCTGGTCAAAACTACCACATGCGGCGGGAGCCATTAGCACTCATTCAATATTTTATGGCTTCTGAATTCTTGTGGTGTAAATAACAAAGCATTTAATATGAGGACTGTCGCTGATCTTTATTTATTGTAGGCTGCGCGACAAGGGGTTGTATTAACCCTCTGACTCCTGAAGGCTCTGAAAATCTCAGTATGTTTGTTTACTAATGTATCAGTAAATTGGAGTCGTCATCCTCGTTTCTCCTTTTCTTTTCTCTACGAGTGTTGGAAGAAACAGCAGAAGAGTCACTAAATGACTGACACATTCAACAAAGAAGTGACAATACAAAAGTCATGAGGCGTCATTTGAACCATACGAAACGGTGCTTTCTTTTTACAGGTTTTTATTATATTGTACTAATCATCTGGCGAAAAAGTGTTCTGAATTTTTTTCGCGTGAGATTCGATAATGGCAAATTTCGAATCATTAGGCAAATAACATTTAACCCCAAGAAGAAGAAGATGGATGAAACAAAGAATGACAACAAAAACAGAAAAATATGTACCTTTTCCGACAATATCATTGCATTAAAAGTTTTTTGACTAACTGTTTTGCACAATAATGCAATTAGCAACGATTTACATTAGAGTATGTAGTTAATCAGATTGGCCATAGAAAAAAATTATCAGATTAAATAGCCCACTTACCAGAAATTTTATTTCGATCGTTTCAGCTCGTATTCCTTTACTTTGAATAAATTTCAATAAACTTAAGACAGTTTTGATATTACTATTTTGTCCGGTACATGAATCTGAATAGGTTATTATTTTTTACAATTTTTAGCACAAGTCTTTATGTAATTTATTAGGCATGATGAAATTTTCTGTGCTTCTGCCAGAAGCTCTTGTGCTTCTGGCCAAACGAATATGTGGCTTATATTTTTTATTAAAATCGTGTCAACCGAAATTATAAACATATAAATTTTGCTTATAATAAGATACCGAAGTAGTTAATTTTTCAAAATCTAAAGCTTTTTGTAAGTCGAAAGAAAACACAAAAATTTCTTCGGGTGCTGCCATTCGATCTGCATCCTGCTCAAGCTATTTTAAGTGAGTGACCTTTTCACATTTTGCAATCTCACCTCCTCACTGTCCGAAAACTGAATTTTTATTTGTACAGAATCACAAGTTTGGCATGCACGTTTGGACGACCGCTTGAAATGGAAATTAAAATTAGTGGAGAATACCTTGTAATAATATTTTTCTTGCACTGGTACTATATTTTCATCTTGACATTCCGCGCTGTAGAATTCTTGCATTTTCTTAATAATCATGTTCCGAATTTAAATATTTTCGTCTTGGATTATGAGCTCTTGTGCAGTGACTAGTGTATGTGGGAAATGAGTTTATATGTTTTAAAACATGTGTATCGTCGATATTATTCCCTGGAACACGGCGACCACGGACATAATTCAACAAGGAAACTTGTTCTTTACGTCAACAGTAGTATAGTCGTTCGTCACTTACCTGATAAGTATCCTTAAAATATGTTTTGCATACCGAAATTTCCTTGTTTCGGCTTTTTCGAAAATAATATGTGAAAGAACGTGATGTTGGAATTTTACTTTTATCCTTCATGCGCCTCTTTTTATTTTTTAACTTTAATACACCCTCTTAAAAAATAGTTTGCTCAACTTGACTCTCTAACTCATAAAATGACTCCATAGCAGCTTTTCTTTCATCCGAAGTAATTTTTTCATCGCACTTCTGACGACATCGACATATTACACCTACAAATGTTTTTTCAGGTATTAAATTTCCACTTCTATTCCAGACCTTTTATTCTTTTATGCTTTGGGACATTTCGATTCCATTCAGCAGGATTACAACTTCTTTTTCATCCAATCGAATTATTTGTTGTAGTTGTTTCATTGCTATAATCAGATGACGGATCCGAATAAATATATAATCGTTTTCTAGGGCCGAGTTTTCTGCCAATAATTCGTAATGAAGATCCATCAGATTCAATATTTTCCTTATCCACATAATTCTTAATATTATGACGGATTAATTTTAAAAAAAACAGCTGACACTAAAATTGAAATTTATAATTACATGCTTATGTGGCAGTTAGACTGCAACTAATTAATTATTTTCCTTTCATGTTATGAGACACAACATTAAACAATTTACGGTTATTATCTCGTATTATTTTTGACGGGGTATAAATAGCTTATTATTACTTAACCCCAAGAAGAGCAAGATGGATAAAACAACAAATGACAACAACAACAGAAAAAACCTTTCGGCAAGCTGGAAGGCAAAGCTAGATTCCTTTACGTCAATGTTACAAAAGTAATGAAATATTACATACTGATCGATACAGACATAGCCAATGACTTTATTGTTTCCACACATTGCAATATTTACGTCGTGATTCTGTTCCCATGACTTTTAATTTATTAATACATCAACGTTTTATCATTCTACTCAAAAGGTTATGCTAGGTTTATTGGTAAGTTCATCGTTGCGATTTTTTTATACCCCAACACATAATCATTCAACAGGTGGAGTCAAAGAAATAAGCATCTCAGCAGTGCAAATGTCTCCTAGATAACATAAAGCCAGCCTATCTGAAACAGTAACAAGAAATTGACTCTTGACACGAATGAAGAAAGACTCTAGATTTAAAAATTAATTTATTTAATCTAGGTTACTGTATAATTGTGAGAACATTACTTTGTCATATGCTAAAATCACATGACATTAAACCTTAAAACACTATTAGAATGTGCTCATTTAGAGAACTCCCTGGTTACAGAGATAATAGTCACTAAATTCTTAACACATGTAACACACATAAGAGAATAAAAATTATTAAACTTTGTGAGTGGAAAATTAAATACGTGTTTTTAAGGCATAGGCAGCAATTTTGCAGCAATTTTGTTCAGTGAATTTATACATCTCGATCGACAGTTAAAAGAAAATACTCAGGCAGAAAACCCCGAAACAATTTAAAGTTCATAATATTTTTCTATATCAAAAAGGATAAAGGGAACTCTTAATTAAATATCTATATTTTTTGTTCGTTTATATTAAATTTATTAAACAAATCTTGGTGCCGCCATGTTTAGTTAAATATCAAATTAAATTAATCTGTCAAATTAACTACTTATCAAATTAACTTTTAAAATTAGCTGTGTGATTAATTAAAAATAACTATTTAATTAATTAAAATTAAATATTTAATTAATTGTGATGAAATCTTCACTAAAAACTTTTCTATGGCTCATAGTATTTGCCAGCAATCTTAATCTTATAATTATTTACTAATTGTCTTAATTTAAATAAAAGTCAATGTGGCTATGTATGTATGCATGATCCACATCTTCTCCTAAACCAGTGGACTGATTTCAACCAAACTTTGTAATTTTTTAATTTAAGACAAGAGAAAGGTCGTCCAAAAGTTACTTAAAATTTCAGTTATTAAAAAATTAAGCAATTCGTTTTTCCGCCATATTTTTGGAAAATATTATCTCACGAAACTATTTTTACACCATATTAAATTTTTAAATATTAGCTTATCAGTGACAAAAATTTCATTTCCATACAATTTGTGTTTCTCGTTTTAATATTTTTTCAAAATTAATTCGATACAGAATCCATAACAATATACTTTATTGTTGAAGAACAAGAATAATACGAAGAACTGTTGCCAGAATAGTTAACAGAATTATGGATGAATGCTAAGAGAAAATTTTAAATGTAGACGATTGACAGTTTATACCTTGTCCAACTATTGATTTGATTTATTTTCTTGCTTTAAATTATTGAATAATTAATTCGTTAATTAATTGTTTCAAAATATTCATTAAAACCTTTATTTTACTTTAGTAATTGTTAACAAAATTTGAAGTACCTATATAACAAATAATAATTTATTGAGGAAACGGCTGTTTTAAAAAATCGTCTGGTTCAATTGATATTCTCATTTTAAATAAAAACGTTTCAGATAAGAAGGGAATTTGCGCATTATAATTTTTATGCAATAGTAGTTTCTACATCAAAAATATTAGACATAAAATCAGAAGAATCCGGATTAAAATCCGGGTATATCAGCTTTTTTACCGTATAAAAAATGGAAGTGAATGCGGCTGATGGGAGTTCACAACTTCTAAGTAATTCTTGCTGTCAAAACACTTTGAATATAAAAGTAGTTTTCTATGATTAGGTGATAATTCCCCGAACTGAAATTTTCTTTCTATCTTCAATCGTAACGGACCTATGAGGAAAAGACAAATTTGGGAGGGGGGAATTGAATATCGCTTTTCAGCTCATAACTTCTAAGGAATTCTAGCTGTCAAAAAACTTTTAATGTAAAAGTTGTTCGTTATGATTAGGTCATAATTTGCCTAATTGAAATTCTCTTTCTATCTTCAATCTTTACGCACGTATGGGGGAAAACAAGTTTTGGGGGGAATTGAACATCGCTTTTCAATTCATAACTCCTAAGGAATTCTATCTGTCAAAAAATTTTAATGTAAAAGTTGTTCGTTATGATTAGGAGATAATTTGCCTAACTGAAACTTTCTTACTATCTTCAAGATCGTTATGATAAGATGATAGTTGCCGAATTAAATTTTGTTCTATCTTTAGTTGCAAAAGAGCTATGGGGAAATGATAAGTTGGAGGAGGGGATTAAAAGTGACATTTAACTCAGAACTTCCAAGCAATTGTAGCTATAAAAAAATTTCACTACAAAAGTTATTTGTTATGATAAGGCAATAATTCTTATTTGAATTTTCATTCTATCTTCAATCGTAAGTGAATTATGGGAAAAGGAAATTTTCAGTCCCCCACAATTTCCACCCCGTTGAGCTGGATAGCCCATCTACGAACTCAGGCGAAATTTTCACCATACTTACAACATATTCCTCGCGGATTAATATGTAATCAAAATTACTCAAGTTATCGTGTTCACTAGAAAACATGGGCAAAAGCGTTACACATATAGTACGTCGCTACTACTAATAATAAGGAAAAGAACATTTCACCCTCTATTCTCATAAGGATTAGAGCTGTAAGAATGAAAAAGCGGGTGGAAGAGACTGTAAATGACGAGTGTTTCAACAAGTGGTAACATGCATAGGTTGAAAGATGCTTTAAGTTAGGGGGAAATGAGGGGAAGGGAAGGAAAATCACTCTTCAGCTCATAACTTTTAAGCATTTGCACTTATCGAAAAAGTTTAATGAAAAAAAGTGTTTATTATGATTAGACGACAATTCGCCTAATTTGAATTTTCTTTCTATTTTCAATTGTAAAGGAATTATGGGAAAATGAAAATTTCCACTACCCACCATTTCCACCCCCTTTGAGCTGGATAGCCCATCTACGAACTCGACAGAGATTTTCACGATTCTTACAACATATCCCAAGCTGGTTAAATTTAGGTCAAAATTACTCCAGTTATCGTGTTCACAAGATAACATGGGAAAAAGCGTTATACATATGTATATATATTCCTATGTATAAACTTTTTAACGGAGGGTGGTTTTGTGTTCTACGGGTCATGTACGTTCAGAAATTTTTCTGAAGTCGTGTCACAAGAACCATTGCAATAGTAGACTTCCTATAAGAATCTACGTAAAAGCGGTACATTTTACGAAAATATCATTGCATTAAAAATGTGTTTAACTAGATTTTTATTGCGCAATAATGCAATTAGCAACGATTTACATAAGAGTATGGAGTTAATCAGATTGGTTTTTGAAAGAAATTATTTATTATTCACTGGCCAAAAAATTTGTCATTTAGTTGTGTTAATCCATATTTTGGGGGGAATTTTGTTCTGTCTGTAAACGGTTAGGAGTCTATCAAGTACTTTGACACTAATTTTAAAAAATTCAAAAAATGGAGTTAATCAATTTGGCAAGTGAGGCATTCAAATGTCGAAACTACTAGATTTTCTAGTTCACTGAGTCTCTGCGGGCCACTTATTATGTGCGATCTGACGAAAGCTAATTGTTTAAGTGGAGAAACTATAACATAAAATGCGATGTAGCTGAAGGATTTTGTATTTAAATAAGTTTAATGTTAAAGTATGGACTGTAAAATGCGGTGAGGCTATTATGCGAAATGAAAAAATCGCACAAGTCAATCATAAGAAGCGGCTTATTCCAATATTAGGAATGAGCATTGCATCGCTCCACTAACAAGAGCATAAAATCACATTCGTTTACTTTTCTATTCTGATTCTGTCGGGCTATGTCTCCCGCTCAGTTATAAAAAAGGCGTGGGGTCACCACATTTGGCGAATCGGCAGCAAAGTACATAACACTCTTCAATTTCAAAATTCAATCTGGTTAACTCTTACCCTTTAATATTTAATGATTTCACACTTTCTTCTAAAAGCATTTATCGGTACTAGTGTTCTTTATTTCACTTTCGATTTTAGTTAACGATTTGAAAACTGCAGTTCTTAGAATCTTTCTTTTCAACTTCCACTTCTCCATTCTTCAAATTATAATATTAATATCCATCCTATCTTGAGCAGTCCTCTCTCTTGAGAAGTCGTAACCGAAATCTGGATTCTAAACCAAAAATAAATCCACTCTACCAAAATCCGAGGATAAATCGTTACAAGGGTAATAAAAGAAATTTATTAACAATAGACAGAAAATACAAAAGGGAATTAAGAGAAAAACTTACCAACCACTTTTCCTCATAATCACCAAATCTATTAGGCATCTTGGCGCTCATCAGAGCCCCGATGAAAGAATGTCTATCCATATGTATATTCATTTTGGCATAGTTATCCAACAGACCGCACAATCAATTGCGGGCAGGGGCTCGGCCTGAAAAACACTATTGTTGTTATTCCATTTATACTTAGAAATCATAAATGGTTCATTATTTAAATTTATAAATCTTAATGGATTATTATCAGGAGCCAGGATTGTCTCCGATCCTGGACCGATCCGTGTACATATCATATTGATTATCAAATTCTGCTGTTTAATAATCTGAAGTTTATTTTATATATGCTGTGTATAAAATCTATGTTATATATAAAATAAACTTTAGAATATTATACCACTAATATTCCAATTCTATATAGGGACATCTGAATATTTGATGTATTGATCAATATTTTTAATGCCCAGCAATCCACCGAGCTCCGCCGACCGACAGGCCCATGTCTGAAATTTTAATATTCTGCCTTGGCCACCGAATGTAAGGAGGACACTCATCTCCTGTGTGGATGTGGTTCGATAGGCCGTGGTGAGTTTCAATAAAAGTACCTTTCCATCAGAATAGAATCGCTTCTTTATTTGTGAAAGTGAAAGAGCTCCACCTCAGGCGCCATTTATAAGAGGACCAGAAATATTCTGGGAAAGTTGTTAAAATTTTTAAAGATAAATTAAAATTAATTTTTATTCTTTTAGGAAAGACATGGTAGAAGTGGCCAGCAGGAGAATACATTTTTTTTTGCTTGATGATTCTGAATAGTTAAAATTATCCTATCCCCCCAAGCTTGGAATGCATGAGATTTCTGATTTACCTTTATTATACAGGCAATTAACTAATGTCTTATGATCACTAAATCTAGCTCTACAAATAATTTAATTATTTTCTCTAGTACTTCGGATTAGCAGAACCCGCATGGCCTAGGCCCTGACATAGTTAAAAGTGAAATTTTGAAAAGAAAATCGAGGCAAAAAATATATTGCTAATTTTGCTCGTTTATTTTTCTTCGCGACAATGATATCGAGTGTACATAAAAATCGAATAAACTAACTGAACTTATGAGATTTTCAGCGAACGCTTCTATTAGATTTTAAATTTTGTAAAAAAAAAAATTCACGGTTCTTGAATTCTTAAGCTAGACAGCTTCAAGGTCAGCTGGTTGATTCCCTTATATGGAGTGATGATTCAGTTAAGTTGATTAAATAAAATCTTTGGACCCTGTTTAAAATAATTAATATGTGTGTTTAATAGAAGATTAAATATTTTTAATTCAATCTCTCCAAAGAAATGATTAATCGAGTTACTGTACAAAATAAATAGTTATTTTTGAGGAAAACAATTTTTTATTTTTATAAGAATGACTTCTATTAACCAAGTGAATGTTAAATAAAGAAAAACCGAATGAGACATTAAATGATTTGAAAATAGAACAATACACCTCAAAAGATATAGTCAAAAATAATTTCTCTGATATTCGTTTATATCCAAATTCAATAAAATAAAGAAATTTTAAGCTTCATGTTTTTCAGTCTAAACTTTGAAGCCACATTATATGAATAAATTCTTGAGGACACATTTGATTATACTGTTTTGCTGTTTAAAATATAAATAACATCTGATCTATAACTAAAGATGTCAGTACTTTACGTCAATATGCTTGACTGTACTCTAAGAAGAGCATGTCGGAGCCCATTTCTTGTATTTTCATATAGAGTGTAAATTTACTGTTGACTCCTTATGCCTACCCTTCAGCATGTCCTCCCCAGTGCTACACTACTAGAGGGAATGTTACCTTGGAGGAAATATTTCTTCCCGTTTCTGTGTTTCTGCGAAGACAATCTTTGAATTATTTCGAAAACTATTAATTAAAAAACTATGTACTAAGTTATTTCGACCATTACTAAACCAAACTAGGGTGAAATATTCTAATTATTGTCTAAAACAATTTGAAAATAATAACGAATTTAAAATATCGAATGCAGGAATTTTAGTTTAAATTCTTAAAATTTTACGGGAAAACTGATCATTTCTAAAAACTCAAAATTCAGTTAATAAAGTTGGTCATTCAAAAGAAATTTCATTAGAACAGCGATTGCTTGTTATATCCAGTGATGATGCATCGATAAGCTTTTTGTGATACTACTAACCAAAAATGTACAAAAAATCACACGAAACAACAAAACATATATAATAAAAATCTTATTAGAAAATATTTTCTCAAAATTTAATTTAAATGTATCCATATTTTATTAATTAATTACTATTTCTTTCGTTTTAAAGAAAGGGTACCCAGATACCCCAACGAATATGGGAACTGGATACATGTGACCACATATTCATAATTTAATTTTTAAACTTCAATATGCGATTAGTTTTCAAAAAGATTTTTACACCAGGTTAAAGGACACTAATATATAATATATATCTTTATTATTTTGATTTGTTATAATAGCATAAAAGAGGAAAATAATAACTAGTTGAAACGTTTAACTTAGAATCATTTCGTGAGGTTGTGAAATCGGTGCCTACCTATCCCAAAACTTGAACAATGTCATAATATTTGTAGAGATTCAATTAGAAAAATGATTGAAAAAGTTTTGATCTTGTTGTATATAATCTTCTATCATCATAAAAAGGACTAAAACTGAGAAAGATATGTAGCCTATTTTTGTCAATAAACATATAAAATTGAATGTTCGGAATTTTGTATTGAAGAGAATATACTGGATACTTGCGTCATTGCATTAACAAACAGAAAAGCCGTAATGTCTTCAGAGTACCGAAAGAAGATTAAGCTTAATAAAGTATTATTGGCCAAATATAAAATAACAGTTACACCTGTTTAACTAGAAGTATTGCAACAGCTATAGATATTCAAAAACCCGAGCATTTGGATGAAAATAAGAACACAAATTTTTTCAATGCTCGATTCAGCTGCTGAACTCAATAAAATGTCTGACGTTCGTTTAGAAATATATTTAGCACAAACAGTGGCGTAACTGGGGTGAGGCAGACATGGTAATTGCCTTGGGCACTATTGCTAGAGGGTTCAAAATTGAGGAACCAATAAATTGCATATTCGAGGAAAGTACGTTTTTTAACTCTTATTCCTCGTAATCCTTTCCCCCTTATTACGACCACGCAAGTATTTCTTCGATTTTGTGAACTTTGGAGAATTTTCGCTGATTTGTATTAGTTTTTCGGTTATCGTCAACACGCGAGAGGTCGGATTTATTTCCTACTAGCCACCTTCATATTCACGGCTTCTTAAAAAAGTAAGTTTAAGCTTCAAATTGTGGTAGATATTTAGCCTGTTTTTCTCAGTAGCTTTGCACGTGTTCTGTCTGTTGTCTACAATGACGACCCTAATGGTGTCTAGTAACTGTCCATGTCATGCAACATCTAATTGAACATTGTCAGCCCAAACTTCACTTCCTTATACCTCTTCCAAACTCATATTTGATTTCAACATTAAAATGGCAAGGTACATTTTAAATCTAGTGGCATGTAGGTAATAAATGCTGATAAAATAATGAAAACATAGCAAACGTAATCATTCAGCTTACTGGATATATTTCTTAATATACGTAATATCTCACAGAGCATATTTCAAAGATTCCACAAAAATTTGACGAAATAAAATATGAAAAATGTAATAGGATATTACATATGCTTTGAACACTGGAAGAGAAGCACTCAACTAAATAATCGTTTCAAGAATGAAGAATCTATGTTATCTCTTAGAGCTATTAAGGAAAACCGTCGAAATTTTGCTTAATTTTTAATAAATTGAGATGCTAATTAAAATTGGGAAGCAACTGTTCCGAGGTGCTCGTTCCCACCTTCCAAAAGATATTTATGCCAAAAGATATTTGTCTATCCGTCTGCCTTGTAGAGTGCTAAAAAACATATTCTCCTTCATTATTAGTAGTGTTTAATTAATTTTCATAATTTTAAATTAAATATTATTTAACGAACTGTTTTAATTGAATGGAACTTACTTGTGTGATTGGCGTGAGTTAACTTCGGTGTTTACAATAGATTCAAGAGAGAGTCAAACACCCGATCATAATCCTCTTTTAACCCTCTGAGTGGTTCGGTCTTCTTTGTAAAGCGATTCCAAAAGCGAGCGATTGAAGAACCTTTATCTGTTTTAAAAGTGTGCCTTCCTCCCAACAGAAAATGTTCCGAAAGCGCTGCAGATCGAGTCTCTTCCCCCCCTCTGAACGAGGAACGATTAGCACCCCCCATGGAGAGGATAACCGCAAGAATCTGTTCTATTCAGCTTGGAACCTATTCAAACTACAGTGCCAGGGGAATTCTGGGGTATTTATCTGGGCCTGGAATAATTGCTTTCGGAAGATCCCATCTGTGGCGTGACTGAATATCTTCAAGATGCCCTCATTCTGCATATTGCCCGTGTCCATAACACCAGATGACAAAAATAAACGCCGTTACACCAGACAAATGCCAGACCGTTGGGCCAAAAAAATGAACGCTATATTACTTATTTTTTATGTTGTGAGTTTCTAAAAATATGAACATCATTGAAGTTGCATGAAAGCTGATATTCTTTAGATGTCTGTGACTTCAATTTATTTGTTGTTTATTAATAGTTGTATTTTAGATATTGGCTGTACTTCATATTATTAGTTGTCTTTTTTATATTCTTGACTTCAATTTATTTTCAGTCTACACGTCAGTATATTAGTCTACGAATGTAAAAATAATTTCCCAAATTTTAAAGATCAACAACAATGCCATTTATATATATATATTTTACTAATCTCTATTGGCACTATAAAACTTTTCATATTGTTTCTTGATTTAGTATTCGGTAAAAGGTAGAAAATTTAGAGCCGATCACAAATATAAACAGCGCTTAACTGGATTAATCCGTTTTGTATGCACATAAACACTTATTATATAGATAGTCATATAATAATCTATATTCCAAAATAGCCAACGATAATCAATATATATGAAGGATTATAAATAACCTTCTTAACCCTGAATAATGTTTTAAATAAAATAATATGCTACAAGCCTTTTGTAATGAAACTCGTTACATATGCGTTTTAAGAGAACGAGTTAATAATTCTCAAACTAAAGGTTACATTTTGAAAACTAATGCGCTAAATATTGGAAGAAATAGCTTATTCATATACCTTTATTTAGTACGCAAGAGATTATCTTCTATTATAATAAACGGAAATTTAATTCACCTGAAATTTGAAACTTTGATACTATTGTCCAGGTACTACAGCATCCAGTCGCAAATTTTTCAAAATTAAATTTGGGGACGTTCAAATATTACGTAAGCACCCAAGGGGGGGGGGGGGGGGGATATGCGATTTGCTTATTTTTGCTGACAAGGGAGGAAGGGGAGTATGAGTGATGCTTACGTAAGATATTAAAATCACTTTATTTCCGAAAATCTCTTGTAACTTGCACAAATAATTTAATTTAAAAAAATTAAATTTGAAAAAAAAAAGATAAATTTGGCAAAAGAAAATTGATTTTTGTAAGCTTAAACTTGAAATTGTAAGGAAATTAAACTTACATTTTTTTTTTTTTCATTTTAAGCCGAGTTAGAGTTTTTACTTTCTCGTACACGAAGTATACAAAGAGAAAATTGTAATCGTCAAAAAATTCGAACTCGAGATTTTGACGAATCTCCATGTTTTAGACCTCCCTGAGTCCTAAAAACACAATTTTGGAATTATGTCTGTCTGTGTGTCTGTGAACACGGTAACTCGAAAACTATTAGAGCTACAGGGATGAAATTTAGTATGTGGTCTTTAAACATAAGTTTTAGGTTTCTGTCAAATTTTGGACAAAATCCGTCCACGGGAAGTCTGTCTGTCCGCGGTCATGTGAACACTATAACTGAAAAACTTGAATAGCTAGATGAATAAAATTTGGTACACAGTTTTATCATCATGAATGTAGGTCCGTATAAAATTTTGGGCCAAATCCGTCAAAGGGTTGATGGTCTGTCGGACTGTATAATCGCATACTTGTAAAAATTATATCTCCTAAACCCTTTGGCTTAGATAAATAAATATTGGTATGACGTTTGCTAATATTAATTATAGGTCTGTGCCCAAATTTCGTTTGAATCAGTAACGAAAAAGGCGTTCAAATTGCATAATTAATTTTTCTAATCCGATTCTCCATACGCATGCGTACTGGTAGCAATCTCTGTGCACGCGGAAGGATTACATCACTTTTCCCCTGTTTTACTTGCGTACTGGAAGCAATCTCTGCGCATGCGCAAGCTAACGAACGAGGTCTTCTCCTGTTTTCTCCTCTCCACACGGAGCTTGTGCATTGGCTACAGTTTGATAGAAAATAAATATTGCTAACTTTTAATACATACGCATCTCTTTCAATATGATTTTTCACCTAAATATTTTACTATCACTATAATCTACAATGAAAAACCTTCTGATAGTCATTGAATTCTGGGTTACAGTAGGTTCGATTTTTTTATCCACGCAGGGGGAAGGGAAATGACAAATGTTTGAGAAGTATACGAGAAAGTTTAGGGGAGGTCACTCCCGCTGGTTTTATTTGAATTAAATCCTAAAATTTTTAAAATTAGATTATTATTGTTATACATTTTGTAAAAAAAAAATAACGGGGAGGTGTAGTTTGCTTACGTAATTATAAGAGGGGGGTTTGCGATTTGCTTATTTTTGCTGACAAGGGGGGGAGGGGGTCAAAAAATACCAAAAAATGCTTACGTAATATTTGAACGGCCCCTTTAATTCTTTATTTACAGGTTTTTTTTTTTATCGAAATGTAATGGCATATTGAGTTTCAGGGGCATTAAAGTTTTTTTTTACCCGATTGAAACGAAAATTGGACAATTAGGGTTAAAAGACCACATACCAAATTTCATTTATCTAAGTCGTTGCGTTTAGGAATTATCGTGTTCACAAGCATGCGATTACAGAAACCAACAGACAGTTAACGCGTCGAGGGATTTCGTCCAAAATTTAATACGGACCTACATTCCTAATTTTTAAAACTGTGTACCAAATTTTATCTATCTAGCTGTTTAAGTTCTGAAATTATCGTGTTGATATGAACCCTAACCTACAAATTCTCCTTGGACGGACTTTATCCAAAAATTGATTGAAATATACTAATTTTGTATTAAGTCCATATAAAAGATTCCTTCTTTCTAACTCTAACCGTTGTTGAGTTATTGTGTTCACAAACATAATTCCAGAATTGTGTTTTTCGGACTCGGGGAGGTCTAAAAACTGGAGATTCGTCAAAATCTCGTGTTGAAAAATTTACGATCAACGATTATAATTCTTTCTCTTTGTATACTTCGGTTACTAGAATGTAAAAAAGATCAAACTTTTTTTTCCTATCAATTTTACGAAAATGCGCTAGCTACGAAGTAAAATATTATTGAATTTTTTTTTCTACAGACAATTTTTTGCAAACTTCGCAAAATCAAAGAATAAGGAGAAAAATTTAACACCTATTCGAAATTAATCAGGTGCCTTTTCACAATTTATAAATGTCTTGGACGTTATCGGTGTGATATTCAAAAACATTTTTGGGCCTTTTCATACCAAATATAAAGGAAATTTAACTAACATAAAACTGACACTTTACTGTTTTTCTTAAAAAATAAAATTATAGATCTAATTCAAATATATCATACAGCTTGGAAAATAAATAAGAGTCTCATTATTATCCATTAAAGTTCAGAATGAAAATAAAAACCTGTATATAAATCAGAATTTTATTTAAAAAAATTATACTTTACAAATCACAGCACACACACAAGATATTGTGATAAAACACACTGTCTAGCATGTGACGGTGGAGTTTGGAAATAATTCAATGCCTGAGACTACTATTATTATTAGAAGTACTGTCTTCAAACTCGTTAATAACGTGTCGGGATGCATTATAGGTTTGTAACACATATTAGTGGATTCTTGTCTCATAGCATCTATTAAAATTCAGCTCGCAATTGGCATAAGAGCTACCAAAAGCAATGTAATTCAGGCATTTAGATTTGATCACTTAATGAAGAATGCATATTAGCAAAACCATAACGCTCAAGGAACTAGTGCATAAATACAGTATCATTGAAGTAAGCATTGATATTTTCTTAGAAATGGTTTTGTGTTCTTACATTTTAAAAAAGAAATAAACATTTTCACTGACTATTGAAATAAACTTAAACTGCAGATGTTATCAGACTCTTAATAAGATAACTAAAAGTCTGTTAAGATCATTAGTTGATATTATTCTTTACGTTTCCATGTAAACCAAAATTTTCTCTAACAAAAATACAATATTTTAAAACATAAAAAATAAAATTTTCATCCCTTTTCTTTAACATTTGTTTCAATGTTTGTTCAGAGTGAGCAAAAAATAAATTGAATAATAATTATTTGAAAAAATAATTTTTTTTTTCGGAATTTATTTCATTTTGATGAATTTAAAAGAAATTCTAAGTAGTGTAATATAGAAAACTCATCTAGAAAAAAAACTGCTATAGTTTTAAAAAATCACACCTAAACCTTAGTTATTTTTTTTCAATTCAATGTTATATAACGAAATAAACAACCCCCCTCTTTTCTTATCACCCCAGGCTTCTCAAATTTTTCTATGCTTGAATGGGGTATTGAAAGAGATTGGGCAACAAAATCTATTTTACTTAACAATTCGATTAAAACATTGATGCATTGAAATAAAATCTTATATAACATAAGTGTATTACGAGAAAACACTTGAAACATAATACAATTTCAATCCAGGCTGACAAACATTGAACCGGACTTATACAGAATCCAAATTCGGACACACACAACTAGAAAAAAAAATCCAAAACTGACCTTCTTTCTGAAAGAAGACCTCAATGCAGATAGCGTTAAAATGCCCCAAGCTATAGGGGTGTGGGGTCTTGGATCCTGTGGTATCTCTAATTTGCAGTAAGTACATTCTTATCAGCACTCATTGTGTCGACCGCTACCCTACCCAGCTAATCAATCAAAATGTCAAACCACGGAAGGGGGAAGAAATTCGGAAAATTACGTTCATCTCGCTTTAGAGACAGTTCACAAGAGACGTATATTTCAGTGCTGACCGCTTTCGGCGTATCTCTGACCACACGTTGAAATGCGTGTTATCCGCTTATGGGATAGTCCAAGGTCGACGTAGAAATACGTGTGAAACGCTCAGAGGGTTAATTAATAAGTGATGAAGCAAAAATGAAACATTAAAACAATGAATCATCAATGTTCCAAGTTACATTATCATAATAAAATTAAGCTTTCAGAAATAAAAAATGTATTATTGCAATTGTTCATTCAATTTGTCTCTTTTAATTAATATTTAATTAATATCTTTTCAGCTAATTGTAATTTCGGTATTTGAGTGATCAAAATGGATTCCTTGAATTATTTACAATCTTTTGGTACTATCGGCGCGCTTCTGGGTTCAGCGGTTAGTGAGAAGATAGCCTCACATACATTTAGTGTATTTTAATATTGTAGACTAAATGCGTAGCCAGACGTTGCACTGGCTCTCTGGAATAATGCGTCATTCCTTTCGGAGAGAAGTGAAGTCACGTGACACATCCCCAATATTCCCGCCTAAATAAATATGAATATTATTACATTCCGTCCGTGAAAACTCTTCGAAATCAACTTATTTAAAAGAAATTGCTAAAAATATAAAAAATTGTTATTTTGTAAAAAAAAAACACAATTATACTTGGTTCTGGCAAAATGAATGGCCTATACGATTATTTTTTGTTTGACTTAAGTATGGAGGGGAGGAAATAATCCAGCGTTGCTTGGGATCCATGTTTTTTCATATTCCCGCCTCAAGTTTATTTTTCTACAAATATATTGTCTTTTTTCCTAGAAATATCTCCTTTGAATCCTATAGTGTTGAATTAAAACTTTCTAATGAATTCTCTTTATTACCTTAAAACAGTACTGTTTGATAGAAAACACGAGAGGTTTGGAAACAAATTTTATTTTAAACTTTTAAACAATAAACCGTTTAATAATTAATACGATTTTAAAATGAACAATTATACTTTCAAAGTTTATAAAATAAAATATGGCATTAAAATCGACTCTGACTTCTCCTGAAAAGGCCGACTCCTCGACACTCCATCAATGATGTAATTCAAAAAAAGAAGTGATTATTTGCAAGTACTGTACATACGAATAAAACGTTATTTTCAGGTACACTGTACCTAAATATAAAACGTTATTTGCAGGTTTGTCAGATTCCACATGCTTTTGTAAAAAATTTGAAATTTTCTCTTTGTACTTGAAATGTTGTGTTTTTGTATATATGAGATTCTTAAAAGAATGATTAATGCTACTTTGCGAGAATTTTCAGTGTTTCGTTGGAGACATGCGGCACTTTTGTTGCTCATTTAATTTGCTTCTGAGTGCTGATTTCTAATTAATTTTATTGAATTTGCTAGAGAAAATATATTTGCTGATTTTTTTCAGTCATAAAATTGAACCTCTTGACAAGTTATCGATTAAAATTAATTTTCCTGATGAGCTCCAAAGGCCCTAAAGATGTCCAACGAAATTTTAAACTCCTCTTTGCAGCTGACGGAAATCCAAAGTCAATAGTTTAAATCTGCTATAATCCTATTTACAAAATGAAAATTTGTATAGAAGAAAATGCAGAATTAACCGTCGAAAATTTAAAAAAAGAGTGAAAGGCTACAGAAGGAAACTAAATGACCACAGACGTCGTAGTAAGATACAGTAGCATGATAGTAAAGTACTTGTCTACTAACCGAAAGGTCATGGGATAGAATCTAGCTAGAAAAATTCGTGCTTTTTTTCTGTACTCGCAAACGTAAACAATCTGTATAAGAATTTGAATTTATGTTATGAATGTTAATCTGTCCTATTAAAATTCGAAGGTAAACAAATGTATATATGTATGTATGTCCAGCTATCTTCTCACGAACCGCTGAACGGAGAAGCGCGCGGAAAGTACCAAAAGATGGGGAATAATCCAAGGAATCCATTTCGACCATTTAAATTCCGAAATTACAATTAGTAAAAAAGATATTAATTAAAATCTAATTTACAACAATACTTTTCATTGTTGCTGCGCAATTGAAAATACTTTTTATTGTTGAAGTTGTTTACTTCAAAGAACATTGTTACAACAACAATGTTACTTGCAATAACGTTAAAAGTTTCAATATTTAAACTACATTAACATAAAAAATGACGTTGACAGAAAAAAGTTTCTCCATGTGAATACTTGGTATTTAATAAATGTACCACTTGAATAGTTGATTAATACGGAGTGTAATTTTCAGCCATCCTTATAAGTTCATGTGAAATTATTACGATACTGATTGCATTTGTTTTGGAATTGATCTACTATTGTAACTAATAATACTATTGTACAAATGCAACAAAAAGTAAAATAAGTCCAGCAAATGTTATTAACTCGGGTCATTTGACTCTTAAGCTAACCTAAGCCCTTAACATTATTGATAATAACTTCTTTCAACAGACGGATGTTTGGTGGTGGTGGGGGAGGATATGTCGATAAGGGGTACACGAAAATATAAAAATTAATAAAGGGGTGGAAATAAAGGTTGGGAATCCCTGAGATAGACCATTCATTTCGCCATACACGGTATAATTTTTTTACAAAATAACAATTTTTTGTATTTTTTTAAAATTGTCGATTTTGACGCGTTTTCGATTTTGACGCAAATGTTTCAACGCTCTTTTCTTCTTATTTATTTAGGAGAGAATGTTGGGCATGCATCACTTTACCTCCTTCTTTCCGCCAGTGAATAACGCATTATTCGAGATAGTCTTATACATTAAAATCCGAAGGCAAACAAACGTATGTATGTATGTATGCCCGGCTATCTTCTCACGAACCGCTGAACGGAGAAGCGCGCGGAAAGTACCAAAAGATGGGGAATAATCCAAGGAATCCATTTCGACCATTTAAATTCCGAAATTTTAATTAGTAAAAAAGATATTAATTAAAAACTAATTTACAACAATACTTTTCATTGTTGCAGCGCAATCGCGCAACCAATTTTTATTGTTTATACAAATATTTAATTGCATGTTTCTCTTTCATTGTTGAAAACTAAAACAATACAATATGAAACCCTCAACAATGCAATGTGGATGGCGTTTTGTGCGCGTTTTTGTAATTAATATAAAGAAACAAGGTAAATTAAATTGCCAAATAGGGGTTGTACTAAAAATGTTTTCTTTCGTACATTGCCTAAGAAGTGACGTTTCATCCAAAGATACAGCACCTGCCATTCCCATTATACAAAAATAGGTAGAATTTCTGTAGGGAATCGAGATAATAAAGAGCATCTCCCTACCACAATTTTTGATAGTGGATTTAAAACAAACAATTAAAGATTTATAGAAACACTGAAACGGTTTAAATCTAAGTTCAGAAATGAGAAATAATGTTGAGAATTATACTTAAATTCTTTATTCAAATTATTAAAAAGAAAGAAAATATTAACGACAAATCATTATATATTCTTAAACTATAAATTACGTTCTATCGGCAGATATTTTACTCGTTGAGACCAATTCCACTTTATCCAGTATAATTAACCAAGTTCATGAGTCAAGAAGTCAGAAAGGAATCCAACAGCACTGAGTGTTCCTCAGGCGGTCACCCTACGAAGTACCGATCGCGCCCGATGCTACTTAACTAAGTTGATCGGGTAGGAACCGGCCGTTGGCTCACTGTACCTGCAAATAACGTTTTATCCGCAGGTACTGTACTTACAAATAATGTTTTATCCGTAGGTACAGTACCTGCAAATAACGCTATACTTAAAAAATGTTACTACATTTTATTCGAACTGAAGTACACACGCATGAAGCAAGATACACTGCATATATGAGATCTCAAAGTAAAGCCTGAAGGAAAACAACATTTTTAATAAAAACCGTACTTGAGATATTAGTTTTCCCTGTTTCTTTGTATGAATTACCAATGCCTGCATATTTCGTCATCCATATTGCATTGTTGAGGGATCCATATTACATTGTTGCAGCTTTCAACAATGAAAGAGCAACACGCAATCAGATATTTGTTTAACCACTTAAAACGATTTGAATTGCGCTGCAACAATGAAAAACATTGTTGTAAAATAGTTTTTAAAAAATATATATTTTTCTCTAATTATAATTTCGAACTCAAATGTCAAAACGGATTCCTTGTATTATTCCCCATCTTTTGGTACTTTCGACGCGCTCCTCCGTTCAGTGGTTCGTGAGAAGATAGCCTCACATACTTACATACAGTTGAAATTTAATAGTGTATATGAAACATAAGTGTAAAAGCAGCTTAATCAACATAAACAATCATGGTACCCAAAATGTAAAGAAGCAAAGAAAAATCTATCGAAAGAAAATGCCGAGCGATCTAATGGGGAGAAAGTAAACTAAAGGACAAAATAATACAATATAAATCACAATCGCAAAGAATGCGCAATAATGCTGCAATTCAAGAAGATTTGTGGAAAATATCAATGTCTTGAAAAACAATCAATGAAAAATATGAGTCATGAAAAAAAATGAATGAAAAATATGAGTCATGAAAAAAATGAATGAAAAATATGAATGAAAACTTTAAATGGATAGATAAGAATGTAGTTTATCGGTTAGAGCGTGTAGATGCTTCATCAGGGAAACTGAAATCTATGCGAACCGTTAACATTAGAAAACTCATAGCGCTTTCTGAGAACAGTATTAGTTAATTATACCTAAGAACACTGACATCACCCCGAACGTTATGATAAACGAAGAATTAGAGTGAAAGACCAAATATTAAAAATTATATTACTTACCCAGAAATGAATGATGCAACTAACGGGAGAGAGGACAAAGAACTGATCTCGTCGCGGGCCGCAAGTTTACGAAATATCAAATTACTTTCTTTAGCGCCAAAGTAAGGCTGGGAAAAGTTTCAATTAAGATTAAGATTCTGTTCTTAAGATTCTGTTAGGAAATTCTGCATTTTGAAGCTACGTACATCTTACCTAAATTGTCTCTCGTACCTTTACTCTAAGACTCGAAGCATACTTTCTTTAAGATTTTTAAGTCATTTCTTTGAGCTAGTCACTTCACTTGACATCCATATTAGCAGCTATTTAATCGAAATCGTATGACGTTGTCTGTTCGATTCCCGCAGCTGATATGTAGATCTACTGATTATTAGCAGAGTACATATACTTGTCTCTACTATGTCATTTTGGGTGCGGTCTGTAGGTCCTCTAAGCATTGTCTCCTCGGAGAGACTTCAGTGCTATGTAAGCTGCTACTGGTACTGTACCTATAAGATGTAGGACAAGTATCAACCCTGTTAAATGGAAATGTGGTGATCTGTAAATATGTTCTTAACCCTTTGAACAGCTGAAATATTTTCAGCTGAATGCTTCGAAAACGGCTCCTGTGTAGCTAAATGGTGAACGCAAATTTGTCGAAGAATAACTCATGGGCTGTGTTAAAACCGGCCAGGGTAAGTTTTCCTTCCCCCGTCTTAATGTTCAGGAGAACAGCAGGGGTTAATCTTCCCCACTGTCGCGTCCGAACAAGAGGGGCAGGGCCATTCAAAGTCATAAATCAGTCTGGTTAGAGTAATTGCTATCTTGTGGCATTTCAACGAAGAACTCTCCGATTTGAAAACGATTCCCTTTCAGTCTGAAGCTTTTAGAGAGTGTAGAATTTTTTCATATTCCTATTTTTAAAAAGTATAGACAGAATTTGTTTCATAAATAATTTCGAGAAATATCACTCATCTTAATGCATTTCGAAAACAATCATTCTTTCTGTTTTCAATCAAAGAATTTTACTACAGTTTCTTTTTCTTTTTTTTTTAGAATTAAACTTTTACTAACAGATTTAGTATATTCCTCTGATTAAAATATATTATAATTTTTTAAAATTTTATTACTTAATAATACGATAATAATACAAATTCTGCATTCAATTAGAGAACGTAAAATGAATTTGTTGTCCCCAATAATTAAATAAAAAGTTTATATAATTGTCTGCTTCAAGAAGATTCGTGTGTTTGATTGCATTTTTAAACTTTTAAAATATTGAGAAAACAGCCTTTTGCCAATGGTAGATAAAACACCATATATTACATTTGAAAACAAAAGCTTCCCAAATAATCAAGGAAGATGCGAGATAATAAGATTTTTAAACTAAATTTAACACTTTTAAACTAATTAACACTATGCTAAAAATTCCACGTACATGCGTAACTTCTTTTTGATCAAAATTAATATTTTCTTTTTTAATGTTTAAATATTTCCAGTATCAGTTTCTTATTTTATTTATAGACTTGGTGCGAATTTCAGTAAAATTAGTTGATATACCTGTTGCTACTCGGGACCCAAAACATTTTCGAAAGTCCATTTAGCATTCATAGCAATCGAAACACAAATTTTTATTGATGAAATTATATATGAAGACAAATATTTGTGATTTTCCCCAAATTACAAAATGCTTCAAATCGTTTACAACGTTCATAATTGATTTTGATTGCTGAGCAAAATACTTACATGCATTTTTGAAAAAATAGAACGTTTTGTCGGGAGCATATAAAGGATTTTTTTAATCACAAATTTTTTGTTCCGCATATTTTTTGTTTATCCCTTTCAGGAGTGACGGTTTCGCTTCTAAAAAACGATTTTAAGAATTTATTTTCATAGGCAACCTCTCGCTTTTTGGTGATTCAATTTACCAAAATAGTTTTCTAATATCCAATAAAATACAGTTAATTTGGGTGGGAATTGCAATTGTCTTTTCTCATGGATTTATACGCGAATAAACTTTTCTTTCTCAAAGAAAAAAGATTTACCTGCTTTTCAATCAATTTCACAAAAATAAGACTGGGCATGCAGTTAAAGCTTAGTAAAACGTTTTCCTGCTTACTGTTTTTTCCCCAAAATTGGGAAAATAAAAGACATAAGAGGGGAACTTTTGTTACTTATTTCACTTTATTCAACTTGTTTCAATGTTTAACCACCGCGTGCTTAGAGCCAAAATGTACGAAACTCCTTTTCTTTTGAAGAGGTTATGTGTCATGTTTCTTAGAACTGATGTCATTTATCTCTTTCAATGGTTTTAGCTATATACCTCCCATTTTGAAAGCAGGTTGAAAAGAATTAAGAATAATCCTCCTTTTTTCACTCAAGTGATCAATCAGCGATAGTCGTCTCTTAACGGTGTGCTTTACTGTCGTATGTGTAGTTCCAACATAGGTCAAGGTACATCAAGGTAGGCTCTACAAACAAAGTAAGCATCTTATCAATAGAGGGGAACAACAATAGTAGATAGATGGCCCCTTGTGTAGGGTTGCAACATTCCGTCACATTTTGAGTTCATACAACTTTTTCACAAATGAATGCATTTTTCTATCAATAGATCACATGTTTACCATATGGCTAGAAGAGTGCGCAATCATTAGAGGCTATTTCAGTACCCAATGTTGTTTCTCGTCATAAAAGTACACATTTTTACAAACAGAACAGGGAACCTTCATTCTGTGAGGCGTCTTTCTCTAAGGCAGTTGAACTTTTATGAGCAGCTTTCTTAATTCTTATTCTTAGAAATTTTATTCCAAATGTACTTAAGTTTTTTTGTCAAAAATTTTCTTTTCGAAAGGTCTAGCAACTCGAGGGAAGAGCATTGCGCAGGGAACTCGAGTAGACCTTATTAATATTTTCCTATTTGAACAAGTGCTGATTGCTTTAGTAAAATGTGAAAAAGCATTTTCTGATTCCTTTTAATATACTAGTGAAATCTACAGTTGAATTGCTCCGACAAAAGTGCTTTAACATTATATTTATCACAAGGCTATTGAACTTGGCATGGATTCCAGTTCAGACTATTCTGACTGCGAAGATTTAATTTCAGCTTCTGAAGATGATTATTCTTCATCGGAGAGTGAATCTGACGATGATACTTTAAATTTAGCTCGTAATTGGTGTCCTATAGACATACATGCATCTACACCTGCTCCTCCAAATTTTCAATTTACTTCAACTCCTGGAATCAATCCCTCGACAAAAATTTTGCTTGGAAACACAGATGATCCAATGATGTTTTTAGCATATTTTTTGATGAGAAAATTATGAGTTTCATCGTGGAGGAAACAAATAGATGTGCGGAAGATTTTTTCAACATGTCCGATCTGACACCATCATCAAGAGCATTAAATTGGAAAAATACGGACATCAAAGAACTAAATTTATTCTTTGGTTTACTTTTACTTCAAGGAATAGTGTCAAAATCTGTAGAAGCATGGTACTGGAGTAAAAGACCGATTTTAAGCACTCCCTTTTTTGGACAAATTATGAGTGAGAAAAGATATGGCTTGTTAATGAAATTTCTGCATTTTGAGAATTCGGATAAATTTGATAAAAAAACGCATCCAAATCCAAAGTTACGAAAAAATTTTCATATTCATGAAATGCTGGTTCAGAAATTTAAATCCGCTTATACACCTAACCAATCCGTGGCAATAGACGAATCTTTGGTTGCTTTCAAATGCTTGCTTGGATGGAAACAATATATTCCGACGAAAAGGGCAAGATTTGGATTAAAATTCTTCCAACTTTATGAATCGGAGAGCGGTTATACTTGGAACTCCATAATATATACTGGTAAAGGAACGATTTTCATGGAAGAAAACGAACATTATGGCTTATCCACGAAATGTGTATTGACTCTAATCCATGAACTTAAAAATAATGGATATTCGCTAACAGACAATTTTTACACTTCTCCAGAAGTGGCTGAAATTCAACTTAAATATAAGACAGATGTCACAGGAACTGTTAGAGGAAACAGAAAGGGGCTGCCTACGGAATTTAAGACAATGAAATTGAGAAAGGGAGAAATAAAAGCGTATCAAAAGGATAAAATTATGGTTCTTCAGTAGAGAGATAAGAAAACTTTAACAATGCTAAGTACCATTCATAATGCTGAATTAGTTAGTGTTGAATCAAGAAAATCAACAACCAAACAAAAGCCTAAGGTAGTAGTAGATTATAATAGATCAACGGGAGGAGTTGATAAGTCTGATCAGTGCTTATCATACTATCCTTCAACCAGAAGCAGACAAAGAAAATACTACAAAAAAATATTTCGACATCTACTTGACCAGGCTGTATGGAATGCTTTTGTGCTCTATACGAAAAATGGAGGAGATCTAAAGCATGTAGCTTTTAGAATGAAATTGATCGAAAGATTATGTGAAGAAGGAAGAGGTTTACCCTCAAGTAAAGTCCCAAAGAGTATCGAAAACGTAGCGAGATTGACGGGAAGACATTTTCCATCTTAATTACTTCGACAGGAAACAAAAAATACTCTACCAGAAAATGCGCCGTGTGCTGCTCAAAAACAAATGAAAATGGATAAAGGGTACGAAGGGAAACACGGTTTGAATGTGAAGTTTGCAATGTTGGTTTATGCGCTGCTCCATGTTTTCAGATCTACCATACACAATCTGTTTTTTAAATTATCCTATTGCCTTACATGTAAAATTTTACATTATATTTCAGTGGTTGAATTCTCTAAAAGTTTTGCACAGTGTCACATTTATATTTTAAATACTGAATTTAGGCACACGGTTTGAATGTGAAGTTTGTAATGTTGGTTTATGCGCTGCTCCATGTTTTCAGATCTACTAGACACCAGTTGTTTTTTAAATTATCCTATTGCCTCACATGTAAACTTTTACATTATATTTCAGTGGTTGAATGCTCTAAAGGTTTTGCACAGTGTCACATTTATATTTTAAATAATGAATTTATGCATTTTTATAAATTTCCACTCATATGTTTGCTATATTCTGAGCACAAACATCAAGTCCTCATTTATAAAATCATAAGTTTTTCTAGGTTTCTTTCATGCTAATATTTTCATCTTCAAAATTTCTGTAATGAAAGAAAATAAATGCTATAAATAGTTCTATTTATTTTTTTCAGTTTTCAAAGAATGTGCGCAAACTATTTCTAAATATTAATTACTTTTAATAACCATTGATTTTTTGTAAACGATTTTCAGTAAAAAATAAATAACAATTCTACGCAATGCTGTATGTGTTATATTTATTATTTCAGAAATTGCATTATGTTTCAAAATTCATCCAGAATGCATTTAATTATATTTAACTTTTTACTATTTTTAACAGCGATATCATTTGTAAATATACAAAACTGCGTTACCTGCTAGGTAGTAACTTTCATGCATGAAGGTGGATTTGGAAAAAGTATACATAAGAAAATGTTTTTTTCTCTCGGATCCGAGAAAAAAGACAAAAAAGAATTAAATTAAAATATGAGAAAAGCGTTAAAGAACGCTTGTAATAAAATGCAGTAAAAAGGGAAAAAAACCTACTTAATAGCGAAAATATCTTATAAAAGTAAATTTCTATCATCAAAATGAGCTTAAATGAGCAAATATATAAAAGTAAAAAAAATAATAACGGTCAAAAACGCTTTTACTAAAATCCACTCTAAAAATTTAAAAAATGAATTAAATAATTCTATCCAGAGGTTTTCAAATTTACTTTTGGCTAAATAATAAAAACGAAATTCAATATGAATGGGCACCAATTAAATTTACCTTTATAAAGAAACTAGCTATAATGCGGAGCGTTGCTGTGGATTAAAGTACTTTTAAGTGTAATGATTTTAATGCAAAAACTATTTTTAATAGAAAATTAAAATACACAAAATTCTTTTATCGTCTCAAACGTTTTTACTTGCTCATTTTCAAGTTTTGTTCATTAATATTAAAGTATAAGAAAGGGTTTGAAGAAATTTTTTGGACAATTAATTAAATAGTTAATTTTTAACCTTTAAAAAGTATTACAATAAACCAGATCAATAGTTGTTCCTGATATAAATTATGAATCTTCTGCTTTAAACTTTTGCTTAGTATTCTTTCAGAATTCTGTGAATATGTTCTCGCAATAGCTCTTCGTATTCTTGTTCTTCAACAGTAAAAAAGTGTTTTTACAAATTGTAAATTTTATACACAATGTAATTTTTTTTAAAAATTTGAAATGAGAGCAACAAATTGAATGGAAATGAATTTTGTGTCACTGCAAATATTGTTTTTAGAACTTTAATATGGACGAGTTTTACGGTTTGCTTACTTACAGTAAAAATCTTGACTTTATCTGCCTTTGAAGATCCGTTGACTTAGCATTACACTGAAAATACATTTTACAGGCACGTAAACAAACCAGAAAATTCGTGCATTGTATGAAGATAGTTATTGTGAGATATTTTCGAAAGATATCGCGGAAAAACGCAAAATCTTGCTTAATTTGTAATTAACTAAAGTTTTAATTAACTTTTGTTCTTTGAAAAATTGACTATGATATCACTTCTTATATTAAATATTTACAAAAATAAACAGATATAAAGTAAGATTAGTTCAAAGTCCCACCATTGCCTAGCAACGAAGTATCTATAAATTTGCTTCATTTCAAAATCCTTTACATGTAATCAAGTTATTAAATTTAAAAAGTAATAAGGGACGGGGGAAAAATTACACATCTAGAATTAGTTTCAGTGAAAAGGTAAAACTTTGTAGTTTAAGATGGTATAAAATAATTTTCGGGAGATAAATTGCCCCGAAGTTACTGCGGAAAAACGATTTCGGTTAATTTCAAATGTAAATTTTCAAGTGTCCGTGCATATAAAATAGTATGAAAAACATGTTTATAAACAAATATACAAATATGTTTCAAATAGAAAAATATGAATATATTAATGATTGATGTCAGTGACATTTTTTGAGTTTGACATCAGCGACAACAGTATTTTTAATCTTGATGATGTTGCCTATAAGCAACTGGGAGTATCATCAAGTCTGGGCAAAGAAGGGACAGGGTTTTTGTGATCTGTTTCATGCATTCTCCCAGAGAGAGAGACAATGCACAAAACAGAACACAATACTGTTAAACGTTGTTTTTAAACAGTAAGTCTTATTTTGTGCAAAGCCAGCATGTTGAAGGGGGCAATTTGTCTTGAAAATGGGTGTTAACATTACTTAAGGGTCTGAAGGTTTGCCTGAGGGGAGGAGTTTGGTAACAGTTACTTAGTCTGAAATTTTGCCTGGGAGGAGAATTTGGTTGAAAGTTATTTGTCCTAAAATTTTGTCTGGGTGTAAAGTTATGGGGCCTAAAATTTCTTGGCTGCCATTGGTTACCGTTAACAGAATTTGTTTTTAAATTCTGGGTTGCAGAATGGCTAGAGTTAATTTGATTTATATCTGATTTTTGAATTTTGATCAATTTTGTGGCTGTTATGAGCCATTCTGTAGGATTGTTAGGGGAATTTATAGCAAGGAGTTGTCTTAGATTAACTGCCAAGCCATCTGAAAGTCCCTCAAGAATTATATTTGTAGATAAATTTAACTGTCTGCCTATTTTTTAGTTTTTCCTGAAAGTACCGAGTTATGTCTTCACCTTCTTTGAATGATTCCAAAGTGAAATCACTCAAATTGACTAGGTTAGGGGAGATGTATCCTTTCCATTAAGAAGGAAGTGAATTCTTCCCAAGTCTTAATTGTATCGTATGAATTTACACATTCAGTTAAGGAACTATTTTTTAAGTAAGTTGTTATATTGTTTAATTTCCATTTTTCATCCAAATTATATTGACATTGATGATTAAAGTATTTAAGTCAAGCATTTACATTCATTGAGTTGTTGGGATCAAAAGGAATGATGTTGATAGAATTAGTAGCCTGCATTATAATACCAGATTCCTCTGGTTTTTTTATTAGTTTTTTCATTCATTTTAACTATTTTACCAGATCTCTAATTCATGCAGGAAAAATTTAATGCAAGTTAGGGAAAACAATTTTTAATTTAAAGGAATTTTAAACTATTTACTTTAATATAGCAATTAAATATTTAGAATAATAATACTAATATTCAGTATAATTTCATGAAAATGCAAATACTAAAATTCAGAAACCATTATGTATAAAGCATAAACAACACATTCAAAAAATATAATGATGCTAAATAAATTCAAATTAATATTTCAATAGAATATATTTCATAATTTACCAAAAATATACTGATCAGTATAATATTTAATATCACAACCAAAACAAAACTATTTATCCAAGAAAATATATTATCAATTAAAATTCATCATTTTAGGAACACATTATCATGGTAATTTTATTTCCCCCTAACCAGCAGCTGCATTTTTTTTACATTTGATTTATTGTAGAAATATTCTGTATGGCTTTTGTGGTTGAAGCATTAGATTAAAGGTAATCCACTGTGATATCGAAACTTTAGCACATTGTAGAACACCACTTGAATTCACTTTTGACGATATGGTGAAGTAGATGAATTAAATACTTGAAGCTGTCGGCATTGAAATAATTTGGAAGATGAATGAGTTGTACAGCACTTGAACTCAACACCTACGTAAGCGACGAGTGATGATCCGTGTGTGGTAGAAATTTTGTAGGGAATATAGCACGACGTGGGTATTTGAACTATGATCTAATGACATCCGTATCAAACACTCGAAAGCTGCTAAAAATCATCATAAACCAGAAAAATGCACTCTCGTTGTTGTTGAGCAGGTGTGGCTGATGGCGCTTTTAAAACCCATCATACGGGGGTCTCCAAGAAACAGAAGATATCCTGGCGGCTCCATGTAACATTTGGTTAAAGGTGAAATGTCGAATATCTGAGTCAAGGAAAAAAGTTAGTTGAGTCAATTTTCTTTTATTGAGTCACTGAAGATATTTCTTCGTGGGTGAAGGATACAGCTCTTACTTATTTCCACGACCAGAATAGAAGAGGTAACGCGCGAAGCAGAGCGACGTTGATACTCTTTTACATGTTGGAGTGAATGCAGATAGGAATGCGCTCTAAGTTTAAGTACCCAGAAAAGGGAATTTCCCTGGTAAAGACTCGTGGCTCGAAAAGGAAGTTGTGGTGCGCTTATTACGATGAAAGTAGAAGTAATTAAAATGAGGTGTCGTTAAAAGATTATTTAAGAAAGTTAAAAATTTATAATACCATATATATATATATATATAACATCACTTGTTTCTGTGAGGTATAAAAGTGTAATTACGAAGAAGTCGTTGACGATCGATGAACAGTTTCTTTATTTGATTTATAAGTTCATTTGGTATAATTTGGAATAATTTTAAGCCTTACTTAAAGTATTAAGAGACGCGAAGCGCAGTCACCGGCGACGAAGACACCGAAACGGGTGTCTGAGAGAAAGGCTACATGGTTTTAGAAAGAGGAAGTTGCACCATCGCAGCGTGATTAAGTAGCATTGTAAAAAGAGGGGAATTCGCTGGGCTTTAAAACGGTTTAAACTGTATTTCAGACAGTTAAAGTGGCAGTTAATTGTGTGTTAGAGCTTCCATTGAAATCATCGTACCAATTAAATTTTGAGTAGCGTTTTCAAAACTTAAGAAATTTTTATTTATTACAATTTCCTCCCTCCGCAAGACCCGTACGACAGCAGGGCTCTTGCTATCGCAGATACTGCGAAGCTGCAAAAGTTTAGAAGATTTTCTTAAAACTTTGAAAGATTTATTTAATTGCTTGTCATGGATTGATATTTAAAAACATTAAATATGCAGGAGGATATCAAAATAGTTTCCATTATATTTTATAAAACAGCAATATGAAATCAAAAGTAAATTCTTATACGTCTTGGCTGAAGTTCTTTATGACTCTTAGCACATGTAAAAACTCTATATGTAAACAAATAAACAAATGAACAGCTATACGTGCATCTAAAATTCAAATTGTTTCAAGAATAATTTTTTAGCAATAGAGATATGTAGCCAATAGGAAAAATATATTTATGATACAAATTTTGGATTTCAATTATTACATTTTCTAATGTTAGTATAATTTAATTCTTCATAAACAAGATTATCTTGATTAAGTATTTATTTTTCAGAATTCGAAAAAAAGTAAATGTTGTCAAGTGTCATGAGAGTAATATGTCAACTTAATTAAATGACTAAAATGTACTTTTCATATAGTGAAGAATTTTCTGTTTAGAAAGAAAGATACGATGGGATATTATTGCTTCCAGTGATGAGTATTTTCGGTTTTTGATGGTCAAGCTCTGCGCTAATCCGCATCGCAAAATCTCCTGAGAAAGCTCTTTTTGCTTATTAATAACACAACTCGCTGACAAACTGTTATAGCAATCGAAAGAGTACAAAGACTGATCTCCTGAGGCCTCAAAATGGAGGGAGTTGGTGTCATTTTTTTGTGAATTAATTTATTTTTCTGAGTAGTGTTAAATTTTTTTGTCTACATTTCCCAGATAGCAATTTTAGTTCGCAGCAAAGTTGCAGCAATCTTGCTCTGCAAAATCTGCAAGCTTGCAACAAACTTGACATGACAAGAGTGCAAGCTTGAAACAAGCTTGCAGCACGTTAACGTCAGCTCCGAAGTCACCACGCGACGAACTTGCAGCAAGCTTGTCACGTCAAACTCATTACAAACTATAGCAAAAAAGAGTACGAACAGAACCTCGGATTAGAACTCGCGACCTCCCACTTCCAAAGCTGATGCTCAAAACCACTCAGCCAGCTAGACTACGAGAGGAGAAGATAGATTGTGCAAATAGATCGCGCTTACGATTTATTTTAAGCTGTTTTCTTGATTTCATCAATTTTTTAAATTTTGAGTTGAGAATATGATTTGAAATCAAAGAAAGAGCGATTTTCGCTAATAACTACGTTTTTCTAGTAGAATAAATTATGAAATTAGGGTTCAAAAGTAATTACTTTCAAAATGGGACAAAATGAAATTATTATTTTCCAACAAACATTGACAGTTTTTTAGGTTTAATTTTGTTTATAAACGTTAAAATTTCATCATTAAGAAAAAGGCTATATAGTTTTCTTTAAAGTGCGAGTTCTATATTTAGTAAAAAGATGGAAAATGTTTTAAAATTTTTTTATAAAAAAGTTAGATTTTCACAAATTATCACTGATTTATTGAATTAATAAAAAGAAGGACGGTCTAGGAGATGCTATTAAAAATCGGATGTTTTTTTAAAACAGAAAAAAAAGATAATTATCTCTTATTGTGCTATCATCTTTGCAGCAAGCTTGTTTTGCAAACTCACAGCAAGCTTGGATTGCAAGGAGGGGTGGCACTAGTTGTCACGGCGAACTTGTGGCAAACGTGTTGCAAGCGAGGGTGGCGATTCTGAATTGTTAGTTTGCCACAGTCTCGCAGTCTGTCAGACACCCACAGTCTCAAATTTGCCATGAGAAGATAATATCAAGTAAAAATCAAGCTTGTGCTGCAATCTTACCTGCTATCTGGGTTCTTTTAAGTCATGTAATATAAATTATTTGCTATATTCGAAAAACACATTTAGATATGATTTTACTCAAAACTAATTAATGAATCAAATAAAATTTATAGGAATTTTAAAATTTTCAGCATTTTAAACATTTTGATTTATAAAAAATTTAAAGGCCATTTTGTTTTAATAATAAACAGAGATAGGTAACGTGCTATTGAAGCGCCACCTACAACTCAATCGAGAAATTAACCATTACGAGCTTGGATGCATAGCACTCAACATAAATTTGATTAAACAGCAAGGGCGGATGATTAGTTAACTAGGCAACATAGGCACTAGGTTAACAAGGGCAGATAGTTTTGAATACAGTTCCATACGTTGACCACGCTGCAAGGGCAGATGGTATAGAGTGACCACCGCTAAAGCAGGTGGTATATTATGGAATACGAGCCACTGATGAAGTGAGTGGCTGCTCTCGCTCGGATCCAAGGTCGTAATGGTTAATAACTCGATTGAGTTGTAGGTGGCGCTTCAAGAGCTCGTTACCTAACAAATACCTTTTTAAAAATAATAAGCACTTTTTAGTAACTTCAAAACTGAAAATATTATATTCAACTTTGCATAGAAATTGTCTAAATTTTTAATTGAATATTTCTTATTCTTAATAAAACCTCTTAAACCTCAACATTTATTATAGCATTCATATCAGCAAAATAAATTTCAAAACCAAAACAAGAATAATTTCACTTCTTAAATTAATGTCAAAAACAAATATTCTCGAGCTTACGAAGGTTGAAAGTCATAGTTTTTACATTAAATTTTCCTTAAACTTTTTTTTAAAAATATGAATATTGGCTCTAAAAAACGTTGGACGAGTTTTTAATTCAATAATTTCGCACAAAGTACAAAAAAATTACAGATTCTGAAAATTGGAATAAAAGTTAACGGCATCGCCCAGAGTCAATTGAGGACAGCACTATGTGACATCATTTTTGAAAAGGAAAGTTTCAAAATTGCAAAATATTTTATTATCATATGTTAACTTAGTACTCTAAAATAAAGTATTATAATAGACTTAAAAACTCACCTTGACTCTAGTTGATGCAGCTGCGCAAACACCAAACGCATCTGCGAGGCTTCAAAAATCGCAAAACGGCGATGTAAATCACGAAATAATAAAATATTGCATGTGCATGGAAATTTGCAGGAATGTTCACCATAACACCATCTATCTTTAATGAAAGAAAAACAACTTTCGAAGGAATCAAAAAACTTTTACACACAGTTTTATTCACTGACCACAAATGAGGACTCTAGGCGTTAATGGGTTAATATATGACTTTTTACATTTGGATGATATATATATGAATGAATATTTTATTGACTGACGTAATTATTGTTTTTATTGCAATATATAATGATGGTATATCTTAGATTTAATATATATACTTTCCATATAACAATGATATTTTGTTAGGGTTAGAGTATGGATATTATCATTCTAAATTCTTTCATTTTAGGGTAAATTACCATAAATACTTTCTGATTTTGAACAATTTTAGTAATGTAATGTTAATGTTCTTCCAAAGCCGAGCAACTAATTTTATTGTTGAAAATTCCAAATTTTTGTTTTGACATTTTCAATAGCTGCTAGAATTATTTAGTTAATAGATTTGTTTTACATGTGCTATTTGCACTTATGTTTACAGCATCATAATTTAAAATTTTGTTTAATTTATAAATTTTTAGTTTTTGAATTGCATTTTTGATATGTTTTGTTTATTTTATTTTGAATGTTTATATATAACAGGGTATATTATGATTGATATTACTATATATATATATATATATATATATATATAATATAAATCCAAATATAACTAGTATACAATCATACATAAATAAAGTAAACAAAACATATCAAGAATCAAATCCTATACTAAAAAGTTATTATTTGAACAATACATCAATTTTAAATAAAATCTAATAAATTGAAATTACTAAAGATACCATAAACAAAAATTCAAGTTTAAGCATTATATGTCAACAAATGAAAGAACAATGTTGTTATTAAAAATAATGAAATAGGCAATCCAAGTAAATGCAGTTTTCAACAATTAATATAGCAGCTTGGCTGTGGACAAGCTTTAGCCGGGTTAAATTAATTTTGCTGTACAAACGATCCCTGTTTGTTGAAAAAACAAACAGGGTAATTTACCCTAAAATAAAAGAATTTAGAAAGAAAAGTCTTATACTAACCCTAACAATAAAACATAACTATATAGAAACGACTAAAATTCAGGATAAAAATATGTAAATAACATTATATTGCACTAAGATATTGCACTAAAGACAGTAAATATATAATTCAATAAAATACCCATACTTTTCATTAAACATAAACTAATCTGTGTCTCCTCTTAAACTTACCAGAATTCATCTCTTTCAATAAAGCCCGCCACGCACATTGACATCACATGTTGCCACAACCGAAATTTTTACAATGAATCAGCATAATTGACCAAATAATATAATTAATTTTTGATATCATGAATTAGTAAGATACCTATATTAAAATTCTCAAAACCATATTAAAAAATGTAATACATTTAGTTATCTAGAAAATATTAGAAAATAGTTAAAAATGTCTATTAAAAAGGAAATTTTCACATAAAAGATCCTGGCGCCATCTATGCAATAAATCTGAAACAAATAACTCAATAGCCTAATTTGAATAAAACTACACATTACGAGTAGAATATGTGAAAACACTATCCCACTAACAAAGAAATAAAAATATTCTTTTATAAACCATTACGAGTGTTTTATTTGAAATGACCTAAATATTTCTTATCTATATATACTCTTAGAAAACCTATAGTCATTCCATAATCCAGGGCAAAGGAATAAAAAGTTCTTATGTTCTTAATTCTAATATCAATGTCTGTTACTAAATTATTATTTCTAATTATATAATTCTTTACTAAATTCTTGAAGACAGAAATGCTAAGATTACTATTCCAAAAAGGGAATTTATTAATTTGAACATTAAATGCATTTCTTTTATCAAAGATATCTGTTACTAATTTATTATCTGTGATTTTAATATCTAGATCTAAAAATTCTGCAGCTAATTCATTGTCATTATTTTTTATAAGATTTAAATAATCAGGATAGAAGTCAATATGTGGCTTAACGCCTAATTCTTTATTGAATAATATTAAATCATCTATATATAGCGGAATAATATACTAAGGCTATAATTAGTCAAATCTTTCTCATAGTAGTGAAGATAAATATTTGCTAAACTATAACTAGCTGGGCCTCCTTGAGGTAATCCTTTAATTTGATGGAAAATCTTATTATCAAAAAAGATATAATTTTTCTTTTAGAACAAGATTAATACGATTTTTAAAATTATTAATGTTAATATCTTTTTTAAGATCATAATCTTTATCAATATATACTAGGGTATTAGTCAAATCTTAAATATCTATACTATTAAATGAATCCTGGAAGTCAAAAGTATGTACACAAGTTATTTCTACATCTTTAATTACATTTAATATCTCTACACTATTATTTACTACTAGGGGGCTCTGCCCCCTGCTCGCTAAAGCTCGCAAACCCCCAGAAGGATTGAGTAGCAATCCTCCCAGGTTTGCTACGCAAACCCTGCTCGCTTCGCTCGCTATAATAAAGACACTGTGTGTCCTAGAAGTTATTCTAAAATCTTCATATATATATATATATATATATATATATATATATATATATATATATATGAATCAGCTTTATTTTGCTTCTGATGCTTTAACTTAAATCAGCACAGAATAAAATTTTTTAGCCTCAAAAAAGATATTTTTCTTCAAATAAAACTTGCAAAGTAAAGCTGATTTCCTTTTAATGCTTTCACCTTAATAAAGAAGGAATAAAATTTTTTGGCCCTCAAAAGGGCCGTTTTTTATATAGTGAAAGCATCAGGAACCTCCCCCATAAACACAATTAAATATTTCACATTTTGGAGCTATCACAGAAACAGATTCAGAAGATTGTGCTGTACGAAAGCAGGTATATACATATTCAATAAATTTATCTATATAAAATAATATACAACATTGAAACAAATTAAAAATGTAAAGCAAAAGAAAATACACTTGACAATCAACCACAGAAAACTTCCCACTAAACACAGTTAAATATTTCACATTTTGGAGCTACCACAGAAACAGATTCAAAAGATGGTGCTCTACAAAAACATAAATTGTACGAAAGCAGGTATATACATATTCAATGCATTCATGTATAAAATAAAATACAACATTGAAGATTGTGCTCTACAAAAAAAAATTGTATAAAAGCAGGTATATTCAATCCACTCAGATATAAAATAATATACAACATTGAAACAAATTAGAAATGTAATGCAAAAAAATACACTTGACAATCAATCACAGAAAACTTCCTCATAAATACAGTGAAATATTTCACATTTTGGAGCTACCACAGAAACAGATTCAAAAGATCGTGCTCTTGATAAGCCAACATAGAGTTGTCCATGACTAAAAATCGGCTCATTGAGCACCAAACATATCTTTTCAAAAGTTTGGCCTTGCGTCTTATTAATTGTCATGGAAAAGGCTAAACGAATGGGAAATTGCATACGTTTAAATTTGAAAGGCATGTTAGTCTGAGATGGAATCAAAGGGATTCGGGGAATGAGTACCTCAGTATCCTAACTACTGGCAGTCTCCCAATAACATTTTGTCGACCACGTTGTCGCTTCTTCCAATTTGTGGTACTCTTATCCAACACATAATATTGTGGAATATCTGAGTAAGAAATGTTGTGAGCTGAAGGATCATTTTTGTTTAGTTCAAACCATGATGTTAGTGTTGTTTTTCTTAAAACATCTCGTTCAATTGCTTGGGCTTCTTGACCGTCTTGGTACACAATTGGCTGTTGCTGTGGTAAATGCATAGCTAATCGCACTACAGTGTGGGATTTATGCGACAAATTAAATTCATTTAAACGCCACATGGCTTCAGGTGCACTAACATACCTACCTTCAACAAAACTTAAAATTTCATCATGATCCAGAGCACCTTCTTTTTGTATTTTGACCGAGGCTGCATCATGTCCTTTGTATACATATTTATATAAGTATTTGACTCTTTTAACTGAGGCACAAACTTCAACATTAATATGTGCATTAAATGTTTTAAGCAACCAAGGATTATATGGGACAACCCATCTGTTATCGATGGAATATTTCCCTACTTGGACAGGTTCAGTCGCTCTTCTGCGATAAATAGGGTATCTATTAACATTTTCCTCTGTATCATCCTTGAATTGTTTCGGAAAACTTTTGCAGCACTGTCCATCTCTCATGCATGGAGAATTTATATTTATAGTTCCACATGGGCCATGTACCATGCATTTTGTCACAATTTGGTAGAGTCTAAGATCAGTGCAAAGATCTGGAAGTTCTGCACTCACAAACTTGTCAATGTCATCTTTAGTGCAAATTTTTCTTTCTGAATCTAATGTTAGAAGAATGTGGGCATGAGGCAAACCTCGCTTTTGGAACTCAATAACATAAATATAGGCCAAAACAGTTCCAAATATTCCATGCTTACAAATATCTTCTAAAAGTTCTTTTAATTTCATATTAAATACACGTACAATAATATCAGGTCGGTTTTCTGGACGTTGTACTCCCTCCATGCTATTTAAAATTTCAGACCAAGATGGGTTGCAAGTAAACGTCAGAAAGAGATTTGGCTTACCAAACTTGCGTACCATAGCCATTGCATATTGGTAATTCTGTTGCATATGACGTGGTCTCTCTTGGAAAGAAGATGGCAGTATTATAAGTTTTCCAGTGCATATATTTTCATTATGTGCTCGACACTCTAAAGCATCTAAAAGCCCCCGATAAAGTTCAATTCGCAAATCTTTTTGATTTTGTCTCAAAAAATGTAAACGTGAGCCTTCGGTTTTAACATATGCATCAACAATATATTGCTGAAAAAGCTTACCACTATTGTGCAAAATACTGAAACCATTTCGCTGGGAAAGTCTGTATGCATAATATTGTAGTTGAGTGACACGGGTGTGCTTTGCTGTTCTCCTTTCTTCTACATGTTCCATTCCAGTGTTCCAACTACACTCACCCCTTGGAATTAGCAAAGGATAGGTCATTGGATCACAGCATTGATTTAAAGGTGAAATGCTTTGGCATGTATCCCCAACTGGGTACACACAAATGTCTCTGTTGGCTGGGGACTCTCCATTATCACCTACAAATATAGCTGCTACTTCAGTGCATAAAGTAGAGCATTATAGCGCCGCATATCCAAATTTTTATCTTCCAAAAATACCATTTTCACTGATGTAGTTGGGTGCTCTTGTACCAATCGGTGCATTTGAAGATAAGACTGAGCAAAGGGATTGATTTCCCTTAACATAAAATCAAGTTTTTCAAATACATGTTGCAAGCAATTTTGATTGTTACTCAAGCGTTTCTCTGTTGCCTCACTGGAGTCAAATATATGAAGCTGTCCGTAACTTTCTTTATGTTGGTCACTTGCATACAGGGGGGAAACTCTGTGGTACACTTGACCATGTAAACGGTAACAGTATGGCCCAGTTCCACGTGGTGGTTTAATTTGTGCTCCCATCGAAGCGAATGCTAAGGCAGAATTGCATTCCCGAATTCGCTGTCGATAATTTTTAGCATCAGGTGAATTTTCAGTTAGAGGAAATGCCGGTAGCTGAACCTTTCCATCATGGCAACATTTTGTATACTTATGGGCAGTATTTTTCTCTTCCTTCCAATAAACAGCCCCACAAAAACCGCACTGTTCGGACACAGTTCCGCAATTATGCTCCTCAACATCGTTTCGAATACACACACGTTTTGGGCGACGGCGATTATCGGCTTCGTTTCGAATACTTCGCTTTCCAGTGGATTCCTGCACTATTTCCTGGCTCCGTTCAGTTCGCCTTTGTTCATTTCGGATAATATATCCAACAGCACGACATAAATTTATTATTTTTACAAATTTCCAACTACTAAAAATAGTTTTCAATAAACGTGATCACACGAAGCGACTTCGAACTTTCCGCGGATGTAAACAAATCAAACTTGCGAGCTGTTGCCAAACGGCGATTAAGAAATTCGACCCTTTTTTGTCGCCACGTAAGAGAATTATATATATAGATAATTGTATCTTTTTGCTTATTTAAATTCTCTATATATCAATGTCATGATAATCAAACAATGTCAGATTTAAATGGATAAAAAAAGTCTGTGGTTTACCGGTAAAAGCGTATAGATGCTCATCATGGTAGATAAGTGAAATCTATATGAACCGCTAAAAATTAGAGAAATCATAAAGCTTTCTGCGAACAGTGTTAGCATAAACACTGCCTTCACCTCGAGTGTTATATATATATATATATATATATATATATATGAAATTCATGTGAAATTTTCCTTTTTAATAGACATTTTTACCAATTTAAATATTATCTAGATAAATAACTGTATTACATTTTTTTAAATGGTTTTGAGAATTTTAATATAGGTATCTTACTAATTCTTGATATCAAAAATTAATTTTATTATTTGGTTAATTATGATGTTTCATGGTAAGAATTTTGGTTGTGGCAGCATGTGCTGTCAATGTGAGTGTCGCGTTATATTGAAAGGGATGAATTCTGGTAAGTATAAGAGGAGACACTGATTTGTTAATGTTTAATGAAAAGTATGGGTATTTTATTGAATTATATATTTACTGTGTTTAGTGCAATATCATAGTACAATATAATGTTATATTACATATTTTTATCCTGAATTTTAGTCGTTTCTATACAGTTATGTTTTATTTTTAGGGTTAGTATAAGACTTTCCTTTCTAAATTCTTTCATTTTAGGGTAAATTACCCTGTTTGTTTTTTCAACAACAATAGTAACAGTGATGGTTGTACAGCAAAATTAATTTAACCTGGCTAAAGCTTGTCCAAAGCCAAGCTGCTTTATTAATTGTTGAAAACTCCATTTACTTGGATTGCCTATTTCAATACTTTTAATAACAACAGAATTTTTTTACTTGTTGACATATAAATGCTTAAGCTTGATTTTTTTTCATGGTATCTTTAGTATTTTCAATTTTTTAGATTTTATTTAAAATTTATGTATTGTTCAAATAATGACTTTTTAGTATATGATTTGATTCTTGATATGTTTTGTTTACTTTATTTCTGTATGATCATATACAAGTTATATTTATATTGTATATATATATATATATATATAATATTAGTGAATAAATTAAGCTCTGATATTTATGATAAAAGAAACCCTTTTGAGTTCAATATAAGGAGTTACCTTTCTCAAATAACAACATTAGTCGTCAAATATATAGAAATATTGTCTTAAATTATATCCATAGAAGCACTATTTTAGTCATAAAAAGATTAAAACAATAGTCTCGTATAGATACATTTCTTAAAAATGCTATGAGATATGAGTATCCTATAAATTTTATGTAGGTCGATGTTAATAAGTAATATTTAACACCTTTAAATTAAAAATCTTTTAGATTCATTTTTGATGTGATCATATTTAATTGAATTAACAAAGATTTTATTCAACCACTTCATAGGTAGATGGCGCAACTAGATTAAGATAAAAATTGCATCATATATTCATTTTTTATCATGTACATTTCCAAAAAAATATATATTATTATAAAAGGTTAAATTCAATTTATAGATAATATTTTTATAGTGTTTTATTATGGTATTAGAAGCTTAATTTAGAAATAATATTTTTACTATAAATGTGCGGTACTGTCTTTAAGATAATGCTCAATTCCTTACAATAATTATAACTATTGAATTGATATGTTATAAGTTATATACTATCTCGCTTCTAATCCTGAGAGATTTTGGGCATTTAGTCGTTTTTCCAACATTTGTCTTTCGCAGCGGGTTGGCGCCAAAAAATCTAGATTTAAAGCGACATATATGTTCCCAAGGCTGATAGGCATTTCATTGTTGGAATTCCAATTCCAGGTTGTCTTTTTTCATAGAGTAATATTCTTTAAACAAACTATCTTTCGTATCTCATTTGTATGATTATTGATATAGTAATATTATTTTAATTTTGATCTTTAGATTGATATTTGAATATACTGAAAATTTAACACATGTTTTTTTTGTAATATTTAACTATATATATAGTAATATCAATCATAATAGAACCTATATATACATATATATATAATGGGTCTTTTTGTATTTTAAGTGTATGATTTTAGTGTTGCAAGTCTAGTGCACGTTTGTGTAAATTACTAACTTCAAAGATATTTTTACAGTCATTCGTTTAGATTCACTTCGAGAGATGCTTGACTCTTACTTTAATGATTATAAAATACTGGCCGCAGTAGTAATAAGGCAATTAAGGCTGACATTTTCAACAATTCAATTTCAAAGAAATGAATCTAAAAACTCAAACAGTGAACAGGTTAATTAGTATAACTGGATATTAATTCTTTATACACAAAACAAAAATGTACAGATTGTTTTTGCATATAATGAACTTTGAGTAAATCCCTTACATTTAAGTATTAAAAAAGAATAAGTAAAAAGATTCTTTAAAAAATTGATAAGCTTTAATAAGTCATGAAAACTTTGAATTAAAAATAATGAAATTTGTCATATAAAACTAATTTAAATATTAAAACTAATTAAAGCTGAAAATAACTAAATAATGTTTTTTCTGTAAGAAAAAAAGAGATTTTTGAAACGCAAAACTAAATTCATGATAACCATTTAAATCTAGTCAATAAAAACAAACATTTATAAATAAAAAAATAAAAAAATTGAAATGCTGGGAAAAAACAAATCTTGAATAATTATTCTGTACATAACAAAAATAATAAACACACACTAAGAAATTGAATATCTTTAAACTATAAGAACAAAAATTGTCAAATAATAGACAATAATGGCAAATGATAAAAAATTAAATGAAACGGCATACGTTTGGACAATAGCTATTCTTCCCGCGGAGCAAAGTAAAATATAGAAACACGCATCACCATTCAGCAGTGTACAGCCAAGATTAATAATTAAGATTAAAGATCATGACTACAATGAATAAAATAAAACCAAAATTACCTTTCTAAAGCCATCTATTAGGCTTAATTAATCTCTGATAATAACATTGTGAAGAAAAAATTTGTGAAATTTGATAAATATTTAGATAAGGAGAGGATTTTAAAACTCAAAAGAAATGTTTAAAAATTACTGAGAAAATAGTATAAAATAAAGTAATCAAAACTTAAATGACAGTATTGGAAGAATTCAAATCTAATGTTTCCTTTTAGGTATGCAAAAAAGAGGGAGAGAAGCTGAAGAAGTATTTGTTGACACTGACAAAGGCACAACTCAGGCGAGATGTCTAACTAACTGCACCTTGTAAGGGGAACGTTTGAACCAGTTGTTATGGAGTATGGGAAAAAAGAGTTGCAATGAATGCTGAAAAAGGAGGAATTATTTATATAAAACTGATCTGGAGCGCTTACGATTTACATGAATAGATTTTTAATATTAGGGAGATTTTCAAAATTTTTTTTCTAATTTTAGAATAAAGTCTTTAAGGCTAGGAAGCTTAACCGCATTTCTCAGATGAGCGTTAAAAATGTGGAAAGCTTAACGAATTTGCTAGTCATCCTTGCGCTGGGACCATGCTAATCTTCTTTGTATCGTTCCAATCTAAAGTAGTAAAATTCGAAGGTAAACAAACGTATGCATCTATGTCCCGCTATCTTCTCAAGAACGCAGAAACGAGCCGAAAGTAGCAAAAGATGGGAAATAACCCAAGGAATCCATATTGACCATTTAAATTCCGAAATTAAAATTAGTTAAAAAGGAATTAATTTAAAACATCAAAAAGAATGAATTACCGTGTTGCCATCTGTTGACAGAGACAATTTTCAATTTTTACTATTATCAAACTTTGACAACCTGTGTCCATGATTTTTTATTATTTAATGAAAACTGATTTGTATATTTGTATAAAAGGTCTTTTCTTTGTAAGCAACCTTCCGTGTTTTGTTTTATAAATATCGGAAAAATCATTTTCTTGCTTTTTTGGTCTTATGGTCTTTTATTTCCTAAAGTTACTGTTATATAGTCATGTGCTGCCATTTATTCCGGTGTTCTTGCATGTTTTTCATTTATTTAACAGAAGTTGCAATTTATTTTTTAGTGAGCTTCTGTGTTTTGATTTATTAACATCTAAAAAATTGTTTTCTTGTGTTCTTTCAATTTTTTGTATTAAGGTGTTTAACTTCGTAAAGTTTGGTGGGGAAAGTAAGTGACAATATTTGTTAAAAAAAACGGAGGCGGGCATATTTTTACAATTTACAACCCTCCCCAGCGAAGCCTATCCAAGAGGAAGTAAGGCCTTCCACAGGCCGGAGGGGAGGCGGTAGTATGAAAAAATATGGATCCCGAGGCCTCACGTGACCTCACTTCTCTCCTGCAGAGTATATCACATTCGAGATAGCCCACACGAAGTCGGGCCACGCAGCTAGTTTTAGTATAAGTACTACCGAACATCGTTTTAGTTTATTTATGGAGGCGCTGCGTATTAGCATGATGTCGACAAACAACTATGCCCAACCTCCCCTACGTCAATTTCATTCCTCGCGACCAGCGACTTTAAAATTCTGATGAATTTAAAAATTTATGAAAACAAGATAAAATTTTGTACAATTATAAAACCAATATCATTGAAAATATACTTTTTTGCTCTATAAATAACATGCAATTTTTTTGTCAATCAATTCATTCAGAATGTATTGGCAAAAACCGACGAAATTTGGTTTAATTTGTAAAAATTTAAATTTTTAATAAGCGGCTACGAGATGCACAGCTTCAGCATCCAAAGTATGAATATCTGTGCCAAATTTGGTAGTTCTACGCTTTCTACAGTCTCTTCTGTAGATCACCAGCAGACACTCACTTCAGACACAAAGGCTTTATCTTTTATTATTAGTAGAGATTCTTAATATTTTTGTGAGTTTTCTTATCAAATATGTAATTTTTGTTTATTCAACTATTTCATTTACAATGGGAAAAGTTTCGTTATACAATCACATGGTCACGAGACGTGAAATATGACGTGGATCAATTGTCCTTCCGCATGTGTAACGAGGGAGTTTGGAGATGGATTTTCCAGCTCTGGTGTCGACCTCTTTATCTGACCTCGGTTCCATATTATGAAGTCCGAAGCAAATTTTAAAACTTTATATACCATTAATTTATCTAAATTAAATCCGAAAGTACTTTTTAGAAAGGTTACAATTGCCTGATTGGCAAATAAACAGTTATAAAAGTCTGAAAATATTTAAAAATGCGAGTCATGAAGGAAATATTATACATCCTTGAATTCAGGAACGCAATATGGCAGTGTTCCTATGATGGCACATTAGTTTTGTATTTTCAGGCATTTCCGAAATATGTGCTTAGGTAATGTAAACACTTTTATGAGGGATAATCCAACTGTTTTGTAAAGATAAATTTAATTATCTGAAAGAGGAATCATTCTTTAAAAGGTCAGATTTTATTCGCCAGGTGCAAGAATAATGTATCAAAACTAAACAAAATCAGCAAGAATCAACACAGTAAACTAGTAAATCAGTGAACAGTAGACATCATTTCCCCAAATAAACAGAAATCTAAGATTTTCTCTTCATTGCATTTTTTAAAAGCTTAGCAAATGTTATTCATTGTAAAGACAGCATTGTGTTTAGAGACACCGCACATAATTGGACTCTCCAGGAGATACACTGGTGTGCAAAAGTTTAGCACAATCCTTATGGTGCGACAAATTGGAGGTTAATATGGATAAAATGGTTCGCAATCTGCTGAATTAGTAAAACATCTCGAGCTCTGTTATTCGCTTATCTTTAAGAGGCATATCGAAATATTTTTAAAAATATGGCACCAAAAATTCACAGAGATAAATTAAATCATTAAATTGTTTTTTTAAAAATATCATATAGAAAATTTGAATATTAAATAGGCATCAAATCAAAATATTTTTTTCCAACTCATTTCGTTCCAACTAAGAAGATGGAACCCAAAATAACTTGTCAATAAATATTACAATTTGGCGAAAAAATATATTTAAGCGAAAAGTTGTCGTTGCTATGAAGATCAGACGATTTATAAGGCTTTATAAGGCAGGGAAAGTTATCTTGGCTGGAAGCGTCTGATGATTCCATTTAGCATTAACAATAACAAGCGAATTTTTAAAGTGTTTGTAATTGATTACTCCGAAATATAGGGTAAACAAGAAATTATTTAGATGGCAAATGAGTTTAAAATTAAATTTAGAACTGAAAATAGCCCACGATTATAAAAATCGGTAACATTTCTTAAGCGAAAAGCGAATAACGACACACAGCGATACATAGTCATAAGCGAACTGTTTTTATTATAATTTTTGGTTGTCACTCACTCTTTTATACCTATTAATATATTAATTATATCTAATTAGAACAATTATTTTATTTCTGGATTAAAATAAATAGAAATAAAGAAAATACATCGTTTTCTATTGCATCAAGAAATATTTCTGCCAAATTTGAAGGAAATCGAACAACGGATTCGGTCGTAACGCGTAACAAACATACATACAGACAAGTGCAAAATGCTGGAGTTAAAACATAGACTCTCTTCGCTCGGTCAACGAGCATCTGCTGTTGTGGGAACCTGCTATCTTGAGATTTCAATGCCTGGTCGTTCATAATCTGTATGTTTAGGATTATAGAGGCGAGTTTAAAAAAATTAGTGAGTCAAATTTTTTGAGATAATAATTGATTAATTGAAAATACTGGGAGCGTATTTTTATCAGTAGGTTACAGAATAAAAGAAAAAAAAATGTGGATAAAAACACTTGGAAAATTTATTTCGTATTTTAGGGTAGAATATGCTTTATATATTAGCCAACTGACCGAAGATGTTAAAAAGAATGTAGAATTATCTTTTCTATAATTAAATCCCTTGACGATGTTTATTACCAGCATGCAATAGAAATGCTGAATATTATTTTAATCCCGAAATAAAATAATTCATTTTAACAAAATGTTTTGAAAATTTATACATTTGGCGTTGGCAAAACTTACCATAACATTTTTGTTCCAACACTATTGTTAAGGTTATTTCTTACGTCATTATTAATATATTGATAATTACATTATTGATTTATATAAAATATCGGGTCATCTGAACGTCACGAAAAACTTTAGAAATAGTTAAATAGATTGAGAATAAAGATACAAAACAGCGATTTTCATAGAGCGGCTGGGGAAATTGCCGGTCATTTTATGACGAAAGCAAAAAGGAACGTTCTTTCCATCTTGCTTTCTTTCCATTTCCTTTGAGGAAAAGAAGACATTTCATTTTCGAGTAAGTCACTGAGACGAGTTTAAAAACAGTTTTTTTCACTTCTGAGCATTGTTACAGAACAGCATCATTCAAAGACTGCAACGCGACAGTCACTGCACACAGACAACTTTATGCAAGATGGAGCAAATACTCTTATGGCTGCGTCTGGGCAACGCTTGGGGGCTGGGGAAGATCGCGTTATCCTCTGATTCTTTTCACTCGCATGGCATCCCAGATCTTCCGATCTGACACCTTGCGAATTTCGATTGTTAGGATACTTGCAGTCAATTGATTTGTCTTCAGTTCTTCTCCATCTCAAACGAGCTCAAAATCTAACGTCTACTGCTGTGGTAAAATATATTTGATGTTTCTGATAGAGCTAAAGCAACTATCGATTCCAGCTTCAGCCAGTTGCATGATCTTAGAATGATTTCTGAAAAATATGCGTCATTAATTAAGATGAAAGCAAGATAAGAAGAGAAGAACAGAATAGACGAAAGGATACAGGACAAGATGTGGCCTGGTCCATAGTAACTAAAGGAATGTAATTTAAAGGTAGAGAATATAATCCTGTCTTTCATGAAAATACAGGAACAAAATATACCGAAGAATAAGGGAATAAGAGCATATCAATTTGGCCTTACGGTCACATCAGGCGAGTGAAATTGATAGTGAAATAGCTAAGTGAATTATAAAGGACATGAAAAAAACTATATTGACATGAAGAAACTGGAAGTGATGGGTTGTGATGGCGTAGCAACAAACGCAGGGTGGGAAAATCTTGTTATTATTTACATATTGGTTAACATTTAGCGCCCATTCCAGTGGTACATTTACTTGTTTCCCTTTAACGAGATACTATTCAAACATTCATTTGAAAACTTAGACAGAGAGACGATGGTACCAAACAACTGGCGAATTAAAAGAAATTACCCGTTATAAATTCCGAGGTAATTCAGTTAGATAAAAATCAAAGTACATGAAAACTGATCTTTGTAAAACCCAACAGCGCCTTCCTCCATATCTTGCTTAAGAAAACCTGGACTTCTCAATCGATTCCTATGGCTGACCGGAGAAAAGTGTTTCTGACGGTTGCTTATATCCCAAACAAGCTCTACGAACAGATTGAAGATGCTTGTAACTAAATTGTGATAATATGTACTCCTGTCCGGTTATTTTCATAAACATATAATTTTTGTTGTTGAATAAATGAGTCATTTTTCAGATAGATCATAGATCCTGCGACTGATATAACCCTTTATAGGACTTAACTCCGGGGCATCTCGAAATAATTTTTTTTGCATTATATTGTGATAAACTGATGTTCTAAATAAAAAACATCAAAATTTTGCTGAGTTACCAATTAAGTTATGAAATAAGGGGTGGTAAATATACTTATCAGAGATCATTCAGGGGAAACTAAAGGTGGTAATCATATTTACCACTGAGCGTTAAGGACAAAAATATCTTACAATTTTCACGGGTAAGTATGCTTACGACTTAATTTTAGGGAATTTAACACAACTTGCTGTAATTTTTTTTAATACAAAACCATGAAATTAACTCAAATGTAATATTTAATTAATTAAAATTTAGACGTTCATTTTGTATTTGATGGAACGTCTAGTATGAGCGTTAGAGTACATAAAAATCAAAAATTTGTCAACCTCATATAATTTTTCTAATAACATCTTAACGAGAGTTTGTGCTGAAGAACAAACTAAAAAATTATAAACTACAGAATTTATATATTCAACACACCAACAATGAAGTCGAAACGTGCTTAAGATCATTAACAAGAAGATCTCGAATTTAAAGAAACTCCTACTGCATCAATAATTTCTATTGAGTTTTCAAAATTAAAATTGAATTTAAATTACATAAATTCAATAAAGAATACTAATAATTAAATATAGGAATATTTTAGAGATAAGGAACACAATAGAAACTTGTTTTACTTCTGAAAAAATTCGAGAGTTGAAATTTAATAACAAAGTTATTAAACTTGATGTCATTACGAAAACGTTCACATCGTGAACGGGCAGTGGTAAGTATAATTATCACTTTTGATTTTAAATACGATTGAACTAAAGAATTAATATTTCCTGTAGCTCAATCGAATGTTAAGCAACCAATTATCATATTCATAATTCTACATTACTTTTTCAAGACATCAGAAGAAATCTGCCGTAGGTGGCAAGCATTCATCCCAGAGAACAATAAAGGGATAAGCAAGCTTTTTTGTCACCCAGAGAACACTTCGTTAGCTATTATAGTAGAGAGAAATAATATATACGAGAATTTTGGATAATAGGAGAGCAAGAACATAAATTCCAAAGTGGAAGTATGATAGCCCTCCCCTCAATAAATTTTGATGTCACTGACTAGAGACAGCTGATAGATTGTACAACATACAGAGTGGTCATAAATTATTGGAAACATTTGAAAAATTAATAAGAAAAACTAATGCAGAAAAAGAGTGCGGACATAGAAACATAGGGGGCTAGACAACTTTGCTCTCAAGATAATACTATCAAAACAGAATGTATAACATGACTCATATTAATGAAGATGATGACATTCAGAAAGATGTCCTTTTAAATTATCACGATGCATCTATTCGTAAAACAGGAAAAAACTTCCAATATTTTAGCTAAATTCTAAGACTTTAGAACTTTTTCCCGAACTCAAAATGTTCTGCAAGTTTTTCAAATATAATTTTTCTGCCATGAGGCAATTAAAATAAAGTTCTTAAACGCTATTAAAAATTGAAAATCAAGCTTGCATAATTTTAGCTTAAAGGGTATATTTTAATATTTTTGGGGGCATTTTTTTCCAACATTTAGGCATTTTCATGAGCTGAAGATTTGATTTCTAATTTTTTCAATATTTTTCTGTTGTCTAGCATGTTAATACAAAACTTTTAGCCCTATTAGAATTTTATGTTCGAAAATTCGACTTTTCCAACTCACCCTAATTCATATATGAATGACAATACAATAACCAGCAATTTGGCTTGTCCTTACGTATACACAATTTTCGAGCCTCTGACAGTTCGAAAGAACGCCAATTAACTCGAGCTCAAGAATTCGACACAAAGTACATTGCTTCATAGGATAAAGGCTAAAGCAACCAACACAATTTCTCACAGTTCTCAGTTCAGTGACATCATTTATTTTTCTTCTTTACTGTTAGGCCGAATTGGTGAATAAAAAATAAAAGTATCAACATCTACAATATGTAAATACAAACCATATCTAGAGAATGCATCTGAATCACTCAAGAAATGTCAGATGCCCAATCGAAAAATGACCCAATAGCTAAGTTTTAAACATTAGAGATAAGTATAAACAACTGCCCATAAGTATCACAAGATTGGTAAGATACGAAACATTTGGAGTTAATTTGAATACAATGGTTCACAATTATTTGTGGAAAATCGTAAGAGTTAAAACTGTGGGAACTCACATTTTACAGTGACAAATTAGGGGACCGTCTACTAATTGATGAATCAGAAAAGGATTTGGTCTCACCCATTTCACCGGGAACTGATAATGTTTTGAATCTTTAATAAATCGTTTTGCCTCTTTTGCGCATTGCTTACATGCATTTTCGTAAAAATTTCATGAATATTCGAGAAGATACAAAGGTTTCTTTAAAACATTCCAAATTTTTCGTATGCTTTTTGCTTATAACATGCGGAGTTTTCAGCCACATTTTGCTAAACTTACAGAATAATCCACAATATGCTGGAAAGACACTGTTTTAAAATTTGAAGTAAATGCCTTCAATATCTGAGGAATTTTTATAAAATAGTTTTTAACTGCGCATGCGAGAAACATAGCGTAAATTTTCTTACATAACGTCGAAGACAAATATCAAAGGAGCTTAAATGAAAATTCCAGTTCAATACCATTAAGATTTAAAAAGTTCCAGGCATTGCAGCCAGCAGAGTTTCTGTTGTTTTCTAAGAATAGCAAATTAATGAGAAGTTTTTCCCAAATGAATATTTATTATACTTGAATGTTCGGACCACGTCCACAGCCGCACTACAAGTGATTGCAGAACTCATGCTGCTAGACCGGAAGATCAAACTTGAGTCAGAATATTTTCGCATCTCTCCGCTTAAACAGAACATTTTCGTAGGCGGAAGGTTATTCCAGCCGTGCGACTATGAGGTCAAAGTGTATGGATGGCAAAATCAATCAGCGGAATGCATCACGGAGGAAAGAATCATCTCAGAAGAAGATCTTGAAGATAAAGGACTTATCAACATCTTAACTGATAGTTCTAAGTCTGAGCTGGTGCACGCACAGCTTTCTGCATGTTGGACGAGCATCAGTAAATTTCAGTGCACCATGCAGAGATGACAGCCAGCTACGAAGCAGTCAAATACGCAGTGACTCTTCAAAGTGTAATCAAAAATTGAAGTGATAGCCAATCCAGTCCTTAAACAATAGTCAATGAAAATACAACGAACAAAATAGCCGGAGAAATTCAAACTCTTCAGCTTAACAATTCAGATATCAGTCTGGATTGGATTAGAGCGCATTTCGAGCACCCGGGACATGGAATGGCGGACTTCCTTGCCAAGACTGCTATCACAACAGCAGTAGTCTCCACCCATCATGTCCCTCTTCCGAGATGAAGCGTGAAAAGTAAGCTCACGGAATGGGCCAGGAAGAAATGGAAAGAGCAGTGAGACCTTAATAATGTATTCAGGTGAACCTAAGAAGTCATGTCAAAGGTTTCACTAAAACCAGCAGGCTAGCCAAGAAAACTCACCATCTTCCTTTCAGAACATGGTAGTAGTATGTAGCGTAATATGGTAGGCGGAAGTGGGAGTTGAGTTGTTTTTCTCCTGACCCCAAATCCGTACTCCTACAGAAGGGACCAAACCCCTTTTTTCCACCCTTTCCTCTAAGCCGTACTCCTACAGAAGGGTCCAACCCCTTCTTCTAACGTCATCTTTGTGATTTTCTTTATTTCTCGAGAAATATGGACTGTCAATTAATTAGAGCTATTAGGAAACTTAATTAATTAAGGTTTAATTATTAATTTGAATTCATTTGATTTATCTACTTTTTAATTGATCATACTTGTACGTCTTCGTTGCAAATTGTGAAAAAACATCAAACTCTTCCTAGCCGGGAAAAACCCGCGACAATAGAATTTGCAGGCAAGTGCTCTAACCACTAGACTGCTTAGTACTCTGAAAATTAGGTTAACATAATTTATTTAAATTTAACTTCAGCATAATTCTATTGTCGCTTTCTAAGGATATCAAAGACAACTGCTTTCAAAACAAGTAGTGTGTTTTAAAGTTAGGTTATTTGAATGACAGCAGGTTACTTCTACATGTCTAAACATGTTAGACTACGCATGGACATGCGATGGAAAATTATTTTCGAAAAATTTATTTCTTTAGTATTTTTATAATGCTTAATATGTTTTAATTTTTTTATAATATTTAATATAATATTTCACTCATAATTTTTTTTATTTATTTCTTTGTTTAAACAATTTTTTTATGTGTCAGTTTTCCTACGAAACGATGTATATATATTTATATGACTATAAAAACAATCTTTTTCTAATATTTTTTTATTCAAAAGTATTTCAAGATTTACATTACACTGAAAAGAAGAAAAGATTATGTGTATTTAAGATTAAAATTTATCGTTTTTCATACGGAATATGGTTGAATCTGAATCGAATGAAATTAAGTTTTTTCGCAAAATTTTCAAAGTTACATAATTCTTCCAACGTCTAAGCTATTTTAAAAATTAGAGAAATAATTAGTGTTGAGATGTTATTTCTTTCTAAATTTTTCGTTTTCTTGTTGATGTATAATTAAAGTCAATACATTCACTTTTTCATTATAGCGGAGATGAAACCCTATTAAAAACATGAAAGAAATGCAATAAAATTACTGATCAGCAAGAGAATCCGAGACTAGCACTTTTGGACGATTTTACACTGGAAAGGGATGTCAGGCAATGAGTCATATGAGGGCATTTCCGGAGTTCTTTGTTAGATCACGCCCTGTAAAATGTAAACATCCCCCTTCCATTCTTTACTTTCCCCCTCTTTAGATGAAAATAACTCCCCCGGCGGCATATAAACATCCCCTCCTCGACGAGGCTTCCTGCTCTCGAATGGGAACTGCTTCAGGCCACTTCGTAAAATAGTCCATTAATACTAGGACATACCGATTGCCCTTTGCCGTTACAAGGAAAAGTCCTAAGATATCCAAAGCCACTTTTTCGAATTGTGCGCCCATGTTATAGAGCTACAAGCGACCTTACGTTCTTGTTTTAGGTTCTTTTCGGGCTCCGCAAGCGTCGAAACTCTACACCATTTTTCAACGTCTTTACTAAGTGGATACCAATAAAATCTCTCTCGCGTTTTACTTAAAGTTTTCAGGACTCCAAAATGCCCTCCATTCCTGGAATTGTACTCTTGGGGAGAAATAGTTGCCATAGACAGAAGCTTCCATCATCGCTCTTCCACTTAGGGTATAGAACACCGTCCTTAAGATGTAAGGAGTCCCAAAGATCCCAGTATCGATTTGTTGCAGGACTCTCCGGAGCGATTTCTTGAGAAGATGGTCGATCCGACGAATTTAGATTCTTCTCCAGAATTGTTTTAATAGCAAGATCTTCTAGCTGCACCTTTTGGATCTCACACGAAGACCAGGGATTCACAGTTGTCGTTGTTGAATCTGTCACTGAAATATCTGTTTCCGTTCCAAACTTTGTCTCGCATTCGTGCAATGTTTCCAGTTTTTTTTACAGGTTCTTCGAGAGAGGGCATCTTCATTTACGCGAGAGGTGCCTTTGCGATGCTGGATTTCAAAATCAAACTCTTGAATTCTTTGAATCCAGCGAGCTATCTGGCCTTCATGTTCCTTAAAATTAAAAAGTCATATTGAGGAAGCATGATCAGTCCGGAGAAGAAATTTCCGTCCATAAAGGTAGTGATGGAAATATTCTATAGACTTAACAATGGGTAGTAATTCTTTACGATTTTTTTCGCAATCTCTAGAGGAAAAAACTCCTTGTGCACCAACAAGTACAACACAAGGCTTACAGAAGTAAGTAAATGACTCACAAAAAGGGGTGAAGGAAGCTTCAAAATAAATGAAACAAATGCAAATTCCAAACAGAAAAGGGAGAAGAGGAAAAAAAGAAACAAATATACAATAAAATGGTCACATCCATACGAAAACATGAATGGTATTAAGCAATGAAGTGAATAAACAAGCGGAATAGATAACGAAACATAAATTTTTTTAAAGATATAGATGCAATATAACTGGTCACATATACACAACAAAAAAAATAAATAAAAACGAGAAATGGAGTACAAGGTGGGGAAAATGAAAAAAAATATTAAAGCACTCAAAAATCAAATACAAGCGCACAAATGCACAAACTATTACACAACATATAAAGCACATAAATTTCGAACAGTTAACAAAACAAAAGGGTCTGATCCAAAAATAACTGAGAGAAAAGAAATGAATTCCAAAAATTAAAAAATAAAAATACAATAATTTCGTTCTATCTTACCCAAGCTCTTTCGGAAGTAAGCAATGACACTTTCTTCTTTCCCAATATTCTGGGATAGCACGGCTTCTATTCTTTTATTACTAGCATCTGTATCCAAAATAAAATCTTTATCAGTGCGTGGGTACGTCAAAATACAAGATGTTGAAGCCTTCTTTAGACTGCTGAGAGATTTCTAGCATTCTTCTGTCCAATTAAAGTTTGATTTAGATTCAGTTAATTTATGTAGAGGTGTTTTAGAAAACGACGATAATAGGTGCATAATACAAGGAAACTTCGGAGATCGTGTAGTGTCTCTGGACGAGATCAATCGACTACTACTTTAATTTTCTCTGGATCGGTTTTAACGCCTTCTGCTTAAATAACATGTCCAAGGTAAGCAAACTCCTTTTGGAAGAATCTGCATTTCTTGGGAATTAATTAAAGGTTATCTTTTTGTAGTCTCTGAACAATTTATGAAGGTTATTTAGATGTTCTTCAAATGTTCGTCCTACTATTATAATGTCATCTAGATACACTAAACAGGTTTCAGACGATGATCCACGTAATACTGTCTCCATTAATCTTTCAAATATGGCAGGGGCGATAAAAGTCCGAAAGGCATTACCTTAACTTGCCAAAGTTCTTGTCCGGTTTTGAATGCTGTCTTTTCTCTATCTTCTGGTCAGATCTCAACTTCCCAGTTTCCACTTTTCAAATCCAATGTCGTGAACAATCGAATTTAGTTCAAAGCATCCAGGGTGTCGTCTATTCGTGGTAGAGGATAACTTTCCTTTTTCGTAATGTCGTTCAGTTTCCTGTAGTCAACAGAGAATTGTGACGATCCGTCTTTCTTTTCAAACAGCACAGTAGGCGAAAAACTGTTTTTTTAAGTGGTATCATCTTAAAAAACGTCACACAATTTTAAAAGAGAGTGGTTCAAAACTTAACTCTTTAACAAAAATGCAGCTTCTGAAATTCGGAGATATTACATATAAGTGGGCATACCTAGCTCTCTTTCTTTTTATTCTTCTAAATTATGTTACAGAATTCGTTTTTTTTTAAAAAATCCTAAATTGTATAATAGAATTTGTTTTGTTGTTATCTCTTTTCTTTTTCAAAACGTTTTTGTCTCTCCTTTCTAAATTGTTACTAAGATTTCGGGTGGGTTTTTTTATGGTACTTACTGTTTCTTTCTTTTTAAAGTTTTATCTACTATTTATTAGATTTTATTCATTTTTAATTTTTGCTGATTTTATTTATGCTTTCTTATTTATGACGTATATTTGGATTTATACATTACTAGCCGATCTCGCAGCCGCCCGGGCAGGTTAGCGGCCAGCATCCGCTTTGCTCAGCACTGCCCCTGCCACCTCGCTACTTCTAGCCTCTCAGCCACTACTTTTTTCAGTTTTAAATTTTGCATGAAGATCAGTGGAATAGACCATAAAACCATAGAAGATTTCATATTTTTTGTCGATGACAGCTTCCTTTTAAAATTGTAAAATCTTTCAATAAACCTCATATAGTTTATATATTTAACCCTTCAAAAGGCTGGAACGTAGAAAGTCGCTCTCTGATGACTATTCTAAAACCGGCTCCTTCGCAGAAATTCGCTCTTCGATAATTGCTCTAAAACCGGCTCCGACGTAGAAAGTTGCTCTCTGTTTATTACGCGAAAACCGGCTCCGACGTAGGAAATCGCTAGTGCTTTTCCCCTCGCTCATAATAAGCGAAGCGAGTCAGCTGCTTGTGAAGGTCGTTTTGTGGTTTTCACTGGCAATTAGAATTTGGGTGGTCCCTTTTGGGGGAACAAACTTTTGAGGGAGAGGAATAACGTTATTCCTGAAGCCAAAGTTATCAGGATAGCTTTGTGATGGTGAACAGTAAACTTTATCATTGATTTAAATATTTGGATGTTTCACTGCAATTTTAATATCGATCAAAAAACTAATGAAATTGTTAAAACTGGTGTAAATTTTCCTGAAAACAGGAAACTCTCTCATGTATACAGCGATCATTAACAATTATTTGTTATTGGTTCACATGATAGGGTTTGAATTTTCTAAACTTGCTTGATGAAATATGAAAAAAGTGCATATAAACTTTTAAAAGTACTTTTGTTAAAGTGCAATAAAAACTAAAAACTAATTTTTTTCTATTTGCAAGTTTTTTTTAAACTTTTCTTTTTTTCTAATTAATAAAAGCGCGGCAAATATTAATATAAATAAAAGTCATTGTATGTATGTTCCATATCTCCTTCTAAACCACTTGACAAACTTTGACAACTTATTATTTAAGACAAGAGGAAGATTACTGTCAACTTTTCAAAGAGCAAAAGTTACTTAAACATGCGAATAATTAATAACTGACCGAAATTTTGCCATTTTCCCGCATTAACTTCTGAGCAATTTATCCCCCATGGCATATATTTTATTCCATTTTAAAGTTCAAAATTTCTACCTCTCAGTGATAACAACTTTGTTTCTATGGCAATTTTCCTTGAAATTTTATTAATTTTTCAAAAGTTAATTAAAAAATAATTCAATAGATGCAGACCATTTTTAAATAAGCAAATTTATAGAAATTTCGTTTCTAGGCAACGGTGTAACTTCGAAATACTTAACCTTTATTTTTTACGCACAAAAAATTAAAAATTAAGCGAATTTTTGTCGTTTTCCGAAGATATCTTTCCAAAATATGAACTCACAAAAAATATTTTTACTCAATTGTAAACTTAAAAAAATTAGCTTTTCAGTGACACAAATTTCATTTCTGTTTAATTTATTTTTTTCACTTTTTAATAAATTTGTCAAGATTAATAATTACACACAATTTTCAATAATATTTTTTTGTTGTTAAATAACAAGAATACATACGAAGAACTGTTCCCAGAACTTATAAACTGAATTCTGAAAGAACACTAAAAGAAAAGTTTTAAAGAAGACGATTCACAGAGTTGATTTAAAAAATTTTATCAGTAACAACTATTGATTTAGTTTATTTTAATTCATTTTAATTATGAAAAATTTTCTATTTAAATTTTTGTCCCGAAACGTCTATTAAAACCTTTATTATCTCTTACCATTTGTGAAAAAATGAAGTACTTTTATAACAAATATTAATGCCTTATGGAGAAAATTAGCTACCGGCAATTTTTAAAAATCGTCTGGTCTAATTGATATGGGCGAGTTTTCTGGTTTCTTTACTTACCTTAAAAACCTTGACTTTATCTGCTTGTATGTTCGACTTCCACTTTGAATATTCCACTGACATTACACCGGAATTACGTAGTACAGGCAATTAAATGTAAACAAACAAAGCAGAAAACTCGTCCATTCGCATTTTAATTAAAAAAAGTTTAAGATGATAAAAGAATTTTGTACATTACAGTATTTTATAATACAAAAGTATTTTTCACCTTAAAATATTAGACTTGAAAGCATTTTAATCCAGAGCAACGCTGGGTATATCATCTAGTATCTTAACATAAATAAAAGTCATTGTGGTTATTTAAAATTCTAATTCGGAGGGAACTTTTTCCTCCCAGCCCCTTTAAAACCTAAGGTTTTAGAGAGGATGGTACATTGAAATGGACCCTTCCATTGTGCGAGGTCTTCACCCCACCATCACACTCCCCGCTATTCAAGGTAATAAAGCTGTCAGCGTACTACTTTGATTGATTTGCTCGCGGTTTTTCCTCGACGGTCGAACGGCAACTTACTACTATCAGTTGTAATCGGCTTTCTTTCATAAAAGCGTATTTCTTCGTTCCTTTGTCAAAAACTACAAACGAGATACTGAAAATTGTCATTGATAGCGTGCGAACATCTGTGCTTATTTCCAAATTCTTTCAACTTGCTCTCCAAATTGATGATCTCAGCCGTTGTATAACAAACATATTGCATTATATTGGCGAAACAATCAATGTGCGGAAATCTTGGCTATACGCGGGCATGGTTCTCGTCGAAACCCCCTCAATAATTTGCAATAAGCTTGAGAACTTTGTTCTGATTTTTTCGGTTTCGTTAATTTTGCAAATAAAAGAGCATACAGAAAAAAAAAATAAAGTTTTGACCTGGTAACTAATCCCATTTTCGAGAAATTGATTTTAAAAAAAATTGATTTTCTTTTCCTTTGGGAAAAAATTTTTTATTCCTCTATAAAACCATGGAAAAGAGGACTAGGACTATTGTTGCCTTAAGTTGGCTTTATTGAATATCGGAAAGAGTATTTTCATCAAATAAATTACCATAAAGTGGCAATTTGCTTACGTTACAAATTCTTAAACAGGTGGTTTCCTGTAGAAACCTGAGCCATCTTATCCAATGGACTGTAGCCCAGGGGCACCTAAAAATTTACTATATTGATTTATTTTAATTTTGAGTGAAAAAATTAATTATAATTTTAAATATATTAAAAGTAAAACTATGGTTAGCGCTTGTAACTAGAGCCATATATTTTGTAATGTTGCTTAAACATTTATATCATTTCAAAAAATATTCATACACAGTCAATCAGGGCACAAATTATAAACTGTGCTTGTAATAGAAGTAACACGCATTACAGAAGCCCTCTTGCAAAATCTTGTTTTGAAAAGACAAAGGTCAATAAAATTGAAAAGCCATAATTGGAGAACAGGTGACTTTTTTTTTTGTTCCGCAGTTACTCTATTAGGTAGACATTTTAGTTGGAATATAGGCTTTAAAATTCTTGGTTATGGTTCTGACGGGGCGCCAAATTACTTTTTCCTAGTGCATTTTCCTCACCTTTTCTTAGAGAGCCTTGGTCGAAACCACACACCCTGTGAGGGTTAAAATCGGATAACTGGTTTTCTAGTGTCAAACTTTCTAAAAAAGTTTTAACAGAGATTTAAAATAATTTGTGTCCATGTAATTCCTTTAAATAAACGGAGATTGCTCGAATAACTTTTACTAAATAAGAAGCGAGAAATTAAGTCTTGGAGATTTGGTTTTCAATCTGACGCTAAATGTATTTCATAACTATTTACAATGCATTTTTCAGTTTCTATACGAAGTGACAGGCTATAACAAACAAAAAAGGAGAAATTGTTAGATTTTATGATGTGACCAATAAAAGTCGATGTTCTGAATTCGTTATGCTGGAAAAGTGATGTCTCAAGAAATACCTGTCATCGGATTATGTTTTATACATTTACAATATTCAAAACACCTCTTTAATTAATCCCTTGTAATTTTTAAATGCAAAAATATGGCTAAGGATATAAAAAGAATTTATGCCATCGAAAATCTCCGTTGGATACTTATTATAATACAGATTATATGCAGTGCCGCCCAATGCCCGCCTTCCAGTGGAAATAAAAAAAGAGAACTTTATTTTTAGAATCAACGGCACAGGACCAAAAAATAACAAGAAAGATTATGGGAGAAGCAGGTACGAAACTAATCAAAAATATTGTCAAAAATGCTATAATTGGGCCTGTGATGAGCATTTAAATGAAGTATAGATAAATTGCTATGATTTTTCACTACTTATTAGTAATTTTTATGAAAATATTTAAAATAGTCTTATTTTTTCACTTTTCTGAATTTCTCAGGTATTTATTATTTAACTTTTAACTGATATATTTTTTCATGGAAAAAATATTGGTAGAAAACAAAAGAAAAAATAGGGATATAATATGTTCCGCCAGGTACATCAACTAGTTTTACTGAAATTCGCATCAAGTCTATAAATAAAATAAGAAACTGATATTGGAAATATTTAAACGTTAAAACAGAAAATATTAATTTTGATCAAAAAGAAGTTACGCATGTACGCGGAATTTTTAGCATAGCGTTAATTAGTTTAAAAGTGTTAAATTTAGTTTAAAAATCTTATTATCACGCATCTTCCTTGATTATTTAGAAAGAATTTTTTTAAACGCAATATATGGTGTTTTATCTACCATTGACAAAAGACTATTTTCTCAATATCTTAAAAGCTTAAAAATGAAATGAAAAATACGAATCTTCTTGAAGCAGAAAATTATACAAACTTTTTATTTAATTATTGGGGACAACAAATTCATTTTACATTCTCTAACTGAATGCAGAATTTGTACTATTATCGTATTATTAAGTAATAAAATTATAATATATTTTAAACAGAGGCAGATACAAAATATGTTAGTAAAAACTTAATACTAAAAAAAATGAAAGAAACTGAAGTAAAATTCTTTTATTGAAAGCAGAATGAATTATTGTTTTCGAAATGCATTTAGATGAGTGATATTTCTCTAAATCATTTATGAAACAAATTTTCTCTATATTTATTAAAAATAAGAATATGAAAAATTCTACTCTCTGTAAAAGCTTCAGACTGAAACGGAATCGTTTTCAAATCGACGAGTAAGTTCTTAGTTGAAAAGCCACAAGACAACAATTACTATCAGTAGACTGATTTATGAGTTTGAATGGTCCTACCCCTCCTGTTATGCCACGGGGCAGTGGGGAAGATGATACCCTGCTGTTATACGGAACAATAGGCAGAGGGGGAAGGAAAACTTGCTCTGCCGTTCTTCACGCCGTCTGTGAATAAATCTTGGAGCAATTTGCGTACACCATCTAGCTACAAAGGGTCCGTTTTCAAAGCATTCAGCTGAAATATTTGAGCCGTTCAAAGGGTTAAAATAATTTGGTAAAACCTTCAGACAGTTCGTCAGCCCCAAACCACTCGACGTATATCTATAAATTTAATTCATATAAAAGCTTATGACCTCTAGATATATCATCAAGGGACGCCCCTCGCCACCCCATTTTTGAACGAAATCGAAAAAATATTTAGAGGAGGTATGGCGGAGAAATGTTTTTTCGATTTCGTTCGAAAATGGGTTTGGTGGTGGTGGGGGGGGGGCAGGCGCCCCTTGATAACATATCTAGATGTCATAATCTTTCATATGAAATAAAAATCATCGAAATCCGTCGAGTGGTTGGGGCTGGCGAACTGTCTGAAGGTTTACCAAATTATTTTAAATATATAGATTTATGTGTTTGTAATGTTATTTTATGTTTGTTTTTCGTATCTTATAGTATTTATATTGAAATTTGTATTTTTTCCTTATATTGTTTTGTATTGTAATGCCTAATTTTTTGTATAATACTGTATATTTCTTTCATATTGTATTGTATTACCACCCTAATATTTCTATCGTGATTTTCTTCCCGCCGACTTGTGACATGCTTTACACCCTTTGGGTAAGCAGGGTCGGCGTGGGCAATAAAAAAAGTCCTAGTGTCTCTGCATCCTGATTATATTACCGTATGGATGTCGTTTTATTGCTGATTTCATTCTTGGTCCCCTTTTCAGAGGAGAACACTCCTCATGGCCCTCAAAGGTGCCCTATTACAGGTACCCGTATCTGTGACCTTATTCAGCAGCAAGACATTCCTGCCTTACAAGAACGAGAGTGTTTAGAGACTATAGTCTTCATGTAAGATGGTGCAACATCTCACATTTCCCGACCAATGCAGACACTGCTTCTTGCCCATTTTGGAGATGATCGGTTAATTTCGAGAAGTTTTCCAACTGCCTGGCCTCCTCGTTCGCCGGACTTGAATCCCTTTGACTTCTGGTTGTAGAGATTCCTGAAAGACCGTGTCTATGGAGGAATTGAAAGCAAGCATAACGCATAATGTTGCTGTAATTGAGAGAGAAACCCTTCGAGAAAATGTTGAACACGCTACAGCACGCTTTGAAGGGGTGCTTGACGCAAATTTAATACACATTGGACATATGCTGTGATTAAATAAGTTTTGCGATTCCAATTTCTGTTTCTTGTTCTTCACGCGCCTCCTTCTTACCTGGTGATCGAAATTTGAGCTATTGTTTTACATTGCAGATTTCTTTTTCCCAATTTCCCTGTAAAGTATATACAAAGTTTCATAGATATCTGTCTGCCAGAAAGGAATCTTCGTAGGTTTAAATAGGGTAACTTCAATTATAACCACCCTATTCGGTACAAGTGTAAGACTACAAAAATATTACAGTTTAAATGTCTAACCCAATTTGAAGTTTAAAAATGCTTAGTTATGGGAACCGTGAATATCCATTTAAGTTTAAGATATTAAATTAAAATTAGCATAGTCCCAGTGCCACTACTCACTGTAACTTGGTTGCCAAAGACGGTAGTTCATTAATAGCGAGAAGGAAGAAACGCTAAAACCCAAATCCCTTACTTTTGACTTGTCCGTATTACATTCCAGAATTCGATTCTTTTAATGGTTTGGTGAATTTTTTATTTATTATTTAAGAAATGGCAAGTAAAACCAAACATGAAAAAGAATTGGTTGCATTTACTGAAAAGAAACAAAAAATCAAATTCATTAACCATTTAAGCTTATTATAATGAGAAGGAAGAAAGGACTAAAAAGCTTATTAAAGTTATGCTTATTGGTGGTTTTTAATAAACCCGGATACGGACATAAAAAATAATGGAAAAGCTCGCGAAGGTTTTTATATTTCCAGAAATGTCGTTCAACATTACAGGCATAGACAAAGATTCAATATGTGGATTTAAAATCATCTTGGAAACTTAGCTTCCTTAAAAATTAGCTTTTTTGGAAACATTAACTCCAAAATAGATTTCTACTTACCCACATTTTGATATTTTACACTTTTAAAAATTTGTTTCTTAACTCAGTCTCATTGAATGTATTGATTTTTATCTGATAAGTATTGAATTGTCAAATATGTTATATCTCGATGTAATGTGATTTCCTAATGTGATAGCGTACATTTTCTATGCTGTCTAATTACAAATTTTAATTTCCTTATAATTTTTCAACTATTATAACTCGGATTTCTTTTCTTTTAGACATTTTGCCGAAGAAAAAACGAAAAGAAACTTTTCGTTCTTACAAAATTTATTATTCTGAAAATCGTGATATTTATTTCATATGATATTTTGGTTAGATATTAAAAATAACATGATACTGCCGCATAATTTGAACTTTTTAAGTGATAACTTTCCATATTGGGTATTATATTTAAGACGTATAAGACCTAATAAGCATAATCTTCAGAAAAATCGATGCTATTCATTAATTTATCTGAAAGTTCGATTTCAGCTAAACCTTCTATATCATATACTGCAGTTATGGTTGCACTTTCATCATCAAAATCTTTTTCCTATGTTAACTCGTCATCTCCGGATGGAATTGCTATAAAATTCGTCTCAATTTGGTCTGATAGCAAATGTTATCGAGCTTCATCAATCCTAATAAACTTACGAAATATTGTTATTTCACTATATTTTCCTAAAATAAGAGATCAAATAAGAATATTTGCCTTAAAAATAGTTGAAAGATTTTTTTAATTCAATCATTACGCACAAAGTGCAAAATAAAAGCATGATTCTGAAAATTTGAATGGGCGAGTTTTCTGTATTTTTTTATTTACATTAAAATGCGGTAATTACGTAATTCCGGCATAATGCTAAGTCAATGGAATCTTAAAAGCGGAAGTCCATGTTTTTAATGTAAATAAAGCAGAAAAATCGTGCATAGAAGTTAGCTGCAATGCCAAGGGCCTCAATTGAAAACAGTATTATACGAAATCATTTTTGGAAAGGAATATTTGAAAATTATAAAATAATTTATTATCATATGTTAACATAGTACTCTAAAAAAGTATTATAATAGATGTAATTCCTCAACTTGTTTTTATCTGATGCAGCTGTGCGAAAACTAAATGCATCTGCGAGGCTTCAAAAATCGCAAAATGGCGACTCCAATCACGAAATTAAGAGAAGAAGCAGAGGCGTGAAAATTTGTAGGATTCTCAGCATGATGTCATCTACCATTTGTTAAAAAAAACCTTTTCAAAAAAATCGAAAACATTCTACACACTGTTTTATTCACTGTCCTCAAATAAGGACGCCGAGAGTTAATGGGTTAAATTCATATTTTTCACTCTTCCAGTCAAGATTCCAGTCTACTGAGTATTGCTCTTGTAATAGCACGTAAAGTATTCTCATGTATATTTGACAAACATCTTGTTCCTTTATAGTTTTCTCAAATTTTTTTTAAAAATAAATTCTGTTTGTTTTCTAAATAAGGCTTTTCAGAAAAGTGTAAATATATTCTGAAAAAATTAGAAACAAAGCGATCATGTAAAAAACTAAATGATTCTATTTGCCATAAATACTTGATCGTATGGACGAGTTTTCTGGTTTGTTTACGTACATTAAAAACCTTTACTTTATCTGCTTATATGTTGGAATTCCGCTTTGAATATCCATTGACTTAGCATTACACAGAAAATTCGTATTACAGGCATGTAAACAAACCTGAAAACTCGTCCATAAAAATTAAAGATTTGAAGCAAGTAATTCCAGAACTAATAATGCTGTAATAAAAGTATTTTAACAGCTTGCCATGAAAAAATAAAGCATATGAAAATAGAAATGTATTGAGAAAATAACATCAAACTTTATGACGATATTTACTAACAGAATTTATGAAGAAGATATATAGATGGTAATTGAGACATCTGATAAAATACATAAAATTTTTCATTGGGAACGCTTTTTCAAAATATATTCACAAGCACATGACGCCCATGAATTCTTCCATCGATACTTCCAAAGAGGTGAGTACCATAGCTCTAATATGTTAAATTTTTATAGTGTATTTGCATTGCGTTCAAAATTTTGAAAACGATTTTGATTTCAAATTAAATATCTGACATTATATTTGGTAACATTTGAATCATACTAGAAGTAAAAAATTCGCACAAAATTATGCTTAAGCTGGAATTAACGTGTTTGATCGTTATAAAGAGAAATATTTGCATTCAAATATTTGCATTTAAAAATTCTAAAAAAAAGTGCAAATTTCAAGGGATAAAATAAGTGGCATTAAAAAATTATCTTTAATAAAATAAATGTTTATAGAAGGAGTTTGAAGCTTCGGGTATTGGTATAACTTGATAGCGTTCATTTTAGAAAAAAATTATCTTTAGAAATAATTTATTTAATAAAACCTGTCAAAAAACACATAAATTAATAAGAAACGTAAAAGTTAGCTCTTGAAAAACAAGCATAATATTTACGCGTTCAAATATTAGTTATATTTAGTGAATATTTAGAGTCTTATCATATTATTGTACATTTCTTTCAGTTTCATTTTCACAATTTCAATAAATTAAAAATTATAATAAATGTATATAAAGGAAAGAAAAAAAGTATTATTTAATAAGATCATTCAAAAGATTTTCAAAAAGTAAAGTAGTTCTTAAACTGTGAATGGCTTTTAATCATTTGAAATACGTTTTGGATTTTTCGGCACTTCTCAGTTTACTTGTCGCGTATGATCTGGAGAAACTGTTTTACATTTTAAAAAAAATTTCTGTTAATTCTAAATATATGCCGTGTAATACTAAAATACGCTACTATTTATTTCAAATTTCCTAGGGGTACAGTGGGAATGTACATTTTGTATTTTATTTTTCCTTTAGAAAGAAATATAAAATAACTATACCAATTCCAATATGCTATTAAAATACCATTCTTCGAATACGTGATAGTAAACTATCATTCAAGATCATGTAAATGAAAGTTGTGCTGTTTTTACTAGACAAGTTGCATTGAATATACACGGATAAAGAAATATAATACTCTTGGAAGTCCTTTAACTAGGAATACTTACAAATTTTTTTGTAAATAGGAATACTTTCAAAAAGTTATTGATGAGTTATTCTTTTTATTAATGATAATATTTACTCGAATAACATTTTTTATAATCCTGATTGATTTTTAAAAATGATGCATCAAATACTAGTATTTATTTACTAAGTATATTCAAGCTCCAGCAGATATATACTAGGGTGTTCCTTATTTTTTAACTTTTAAATTTTTAAATGCCCGCCCCACAGTTTGGTTCCATTTACTTCAAGATCAACCCATAAAAAGTTTTGGGTCGCTAAACCTCTTTTAACCCGTGACGACTTCGAGAGAGAATGGGAATGATGAAAACCAATATCGGGCCTTTTGTTTTGGCGGAGGTGTCTTTCTGTCTGTTGTTCGTTTGTTGGTTTGCAGTACTCTTTTATAATTTAAAGGAAGTAAAATTAAATGTCAGTGAAAGTGCCAATCTAACAGTACGTGAATGTATAATATTTTGGCAAGAGTCCCCACAAAATCTGTGTGCAACGTTGCATAAAGAAATTGATTGACATGTATGCATCATGGAGGACTCTCCAAAAGAATTAAAAAAAGAAACGGGATATTTTTAGGAAACGTGAAAAGGAATTTGAAGAATTTTTAGACAATCTTTTAGACATTGCTCATAACGACGCATTTCAATTTATAAAAATTGAAGAAGACAAAGTATTTTTAATGAGACAGAGAGAGCCAGGACGAGTAGGTTATCTTGGAGGGACAGATAAAAAGCTTTCCGGAAAAGAAGAAAAGGTGCTGGAGAAGAAGGAAATAGAAGAAAAGAGACGAGAAAAGAACCAATTTTTAGCCTCTCCATCTTCAGCTGTAAGTTATGTGCCATCTTCTGATGAATCAATTAAGGAATTGTTCACTTCTGATGAAAGTAATGATAGTGACGTTTCTTGCCAGTTTCCAGAGAATACACAAAATCAGGGTATTTTAAAAAGAGGTACGAAAAACTTTATTACGCCGAAGTCCATCCATTATTGAAACTTGTGTATTATACAAGTTTCAATAATGGATGCAATTATTTCAATAACAATTGCTATATAAAGATACTAAATTTTATAAAAATTTACAGATGAATTCGTGTGCACTTTAGAATAATATAATCAGAATGGCGACTGAAAAAAAAATCTTTTTTCAGTTTATTGAGAAGAGGCAGTTTTTTGTGAACCTTATGAAAATATATACATAACTTAATTATGGATTCTTTGTACACTTTTCATTTTGATTTGAAATGCTCAATAAAGATAGGTTTCTAGATGGAATTTAAAAAAAAATTGTGATTTTTGTTTGAGAATGAATTCTCAGCTTAGGCGTATACCTTCAAGAAAACAGGAAATTTCAATTCTTCTTTTAGAAATTATTTATTCAGTTTCAAATGGTTAAGTCATTCAGAGTTTAACCATAAAAACTTAATATACAAAGTAATATTCCCTATTAAGGGAAAAGTGAACATGTGTGTTTGTGTCTACTGTTGTCGCTTTACAGAATAGACCATTGGACGTAAGAGTTACCAAATATGGCACAAATATGTTTTGGAGAAAAGAAATGTGGACCTCGGAGCGATATTTTTCGAAATTTTAATTACAATATAAATTATTTAAAAATCAAGCAATATGTTGGTCTCTTTTAGTGACTGATTAGTTATATTTACATTCGGTTCTTAAAAACGCAAGGGCTATTTTGGGAAGGATCTCATAATTATGAACCGTGATCAGATGATAAAGATTACACCTGAGTCGGCATGCCCGCTCAAAACTTCCGCACCACATCAGCCTTTCCCCGTCCATCCCTGTGGAGTCTAAACACTATGGGTGAGTTGGTGGACATGTCCTGTGGTTACCACATTAGTCGGGAGGACATGTGACCTCGAGTGATTTAACGTGCAACATGACTCGTAATAATACATAACTCAACATACTCGACGGTTCTTCGGTGGAATCAGGTTTCGAATAAGGAAAATAATTTTTACGCCATTATAAAATTAAAAACAAATATTTTTCTATAGTAGAAATTTTGATGTCATGTAACTTTTTCCTAATGTTTTTTTATTACTAGGTGAATACTGCTATATTACTAGGCGCTGCATTGAATTTTATTACAGTGTCTTTCCCTAGTACCATAGAAATATTATATAATATTTGTACAATTTTATACAATATTATGAACACCGAGGAACACCGAATACCGTGACAAACTATTGTATAGTATGTAACAATATTTACGAGCCACTAAATTTTCATAAATAATATAAAAACAACGTCTTTTATAAAAATCTTCATTTTTACTTAGGATATTACTTGATTTGACGTTTTATTTTGAAAAACCACCACTGAAAAATAATTCTTTAAGATGCTGAATATTATATCATAATATACAATATGGTGAAAACAGTATTATAAATTCTACGTTTATTGACTTTATACAGTATTATTTGTCAAAATGGGTATACCATAATGAAAGTCAAGAATTTTATTTTCAATACCGCAAAAATATTAAAAATATTAAAGGCATCTTACAATACACTGAAAGAGGAATAAAAAAAATAAACATTTTAAAATTGATAAGGAAAATTGAATATTTTTTCGAAATCAAAATTAAACGTTCTTTTAAATGTGAATTTATTTTTGTTGTCAACAGATGGCAGTATAATCATACTGTACAATACAATGAAAACCATATTATAAACTCTACGTTATTCAATGTAATTTAGTAAAAAGTGCATATAATTATCGTTACGAATCTTGTATTGGATTTCAATCCTGCAAATATAAATTTTACAGGTGTCTCGTAATACATTGGAAGAAGAATAAAAAATTAACCCTTCTCAAAATTATTATATTAGACAATCTTCCCCAAGTAGCACATAATATCATACAATATCTTAAAATTTAAAGAAAAAAAATTTCAAACAATTTCGATATTCCCCTTTGTTTCTTCATAGACTGGAAATGGTGTTATTATTTCAAATTTAAAGACTTTATCAATAAAAATTTCTATAATTACTATAAATATAACAGTTATTATTCCTTAAAAACAATAAAAGAAAAAAATCAAAGAACTACAAAAACTTTTCATTCTAACTCCAATCGATAAAGCTTCAGGCAATTTCTCTATTATTTGTAAAAAATTCTATCTTGAACTCTTGGATAAGGAACTAAAAACCTCTGAAACATTCAAATTATATAAATCTAATATCACCACTGTAGAGAAAAAAATCCGTGCTTTAAATGAAAGAATTCATTGCATAAACAATAATATGACCCTTCCATATATTACAATCTATCCAAAATTCCACAAACAACCTATCAAATTCAGATTTATCACTTGCACAATAAATACCTACATGAAAAAAGCCGGAAAATCATTCTCTAAATACTTAAATATTATTCTAAGTTTTATAGGAAAAGAAAATTTTACTTGGATTATTAAAAATAATACTAAAGTGCTTGACTTTAGAAAGAACAATGAAATTACTCACATCGAGACATATGACTTTCAGGACCTGTTCACTAGCATTCCACTAATAAATTAAAAGAGGTTTTAATACATTATTATTATGACTTAAAAACTTGTTATAATGCACAGAAGCATATTGGCTACACATAATTAATTTATGCGTCTTCAATAATTTCATCTCGAATGGCGGAAATATTTTCTTACAGATTAAAGGAATTCCACAGGGGTCTTGTTTTTCTTCTTTAATTGCAAATCTTTTTCTTCATTTTACGAGAAAGATACTGTTTTAAGTCTAAATTCAGCTTTTAGATACATAGATGACATCCTGGTTTTTAATTTTAAAGATTGCTCTTCATTTAGTAGGGATATTTATACTGAGGAACTAAAATTAACAAAAACTAACGATAATTATATTAAAGCTATTTTCCTTGAACTTGATATTGACAGTCATAACGAATTAAATTTAAGCATTTACGACAAAAGAAATGAATTTAAATTTAATGTTAATAGGTTTAATTTTTGGAATTCTAATATCTCTTTTTAAGATATATAAAAACGCAATATTACATCAATTACTAAGGATTAAAAATATTTGTAACAATTCAGAATCAAAGAAAAAACAAATTGAACTTTTCAAAAACAATCTGAACTCCATTGAAATTCCCGATTCTCTTTATTTACACTTATTCCACAGCGTTCTGTAGGGAAAAAAACACTTTGCTATTTTTGCGTTTATTCTATTTGCCTTTGATCTTTTGTTTTCTACAATCGGTCTCATTTTGGTTAATCGTCTTTTGTTTACTTTCTGATACTAGTAAAATGTGTCTGGGATTTCACGGACTGCAAAGGCTTTTAAGACTCTTCACTTCCCACTCCTAGTAAATTATTTACCACAACTCATGATGTTAACCGTTAACTGTCAACCACCTCAGCCGTGTTCACGTCAGCACTTTTAAACGATGTTTGTGCCGCGTGTGAGGCGTCCGTTTCCTTTGTCCCTTCTCTAGTGAACTATGGGATGAGTTTTGACACTTTTTTCTTCATTCTTGTTTTGCTTTGTCGGTTATGAGGTCGGGTTTCATGTGTTTTATTTCTATTGGACCGGAGCTTTTTATTTTTATTATTTCCACTTCTACTTTTTTCAATTGGACTCTTATCTCTTAGCCTTTTTTCATTATTTCAAACTATGGCTTTTGTTCTGTGTTCCGGGGAAACAAACTCTTTTTAGCATTATTACTAGAGTCTGTGATCAGAAAACACCGAATTTATTGATATATACGCCCGTTCGGGATTTCCCTTGCTGATGACGCGTCCCAGTCGTCGACGTCCTGTTCCCTTTTTTATGTTGTTTTGGTTTTCATCTATGATATGGGTTTGTTTTCTTTTGTTAATATATATATTTTAATGTCTTAGCCCAGTGATCAGCGATCAACAAGACAAAACAATACAGCGCATTAATATTTAATTATGTTTCTTGATTAAAGACTTTTGTACAAGAAATTTACATATAGATGATACATTCAAATGATTTGCACAACTCCCGGATGAGATCGCAAGAGTCAAAAAATTTTCATAACTGGACTTAATCGCAGTTATCAGGGTGAATCAACTCGTACACAATCGATAAGCAATCGATTCAGGGAAAACCGACGAAGTTCAGTCAATCTATTCAATTCAGGGCGAGTTCAGTAAATCCGATGGCCGGAAGAGGAAATTGAGGTAATCGAACGCTCAATTAATCAAAGTAAACCACCAAAGGTTAATAATTATATTTTCTGGAATTCTAATATCTCATACAAAGTCTACAAAAATACAGTTAAAAATCAACCTATAAGAATGAATAATATAAGCAATAACAATAGCCAAAAAACAAATCTTGAATTTAAAAAATAGTCTCATCATTTATAAAATTCCCTCATCACTCTATGAACCCCTGATTAATGGATTCAAGATGCTTATGTATGTAAAGATTTCTTATCAGAGCTATGGTGGCGAGAAGTACAATCTTCGCAGAAGGTTCACTCAAGTCAAATAGCTATCAAAACTCCTCTCTTAGCCTTTTGGCTTGACATTAGGGATGAAAATCAGTGTTTTAGGCCTTGCAGCGTCACAGATTGAAAGAAAATGACAAACTCATTATATTTCCACAGTTCACAATAATTTCATACCATGACAAAACGTCATTGTGCTCTTACTGAGTTTTCATTTAAAGATTTATATATGACAAATAAGAAACAATCATAACAGAATTGTAAAAGCAACATAATCAACATAAACATTCATAATACAAAATGTCAAGAAAAAATGCTGGGAGTTCTTATAGAGAGAAAATAACCAAAAGGGCGATATACATATAAAAGGGGCAGATAATATAAAATTATATAAATCACAAACGCAACGAATGCGCAATAATGCTGCAATTCAAGAAGATTTGTGGAAAATATATCAATGTCATGAAAATCAATTAATGTTGAAATTAAATGGAAGGACTGTAGTTAATAGGTAAAAACGTATAGATGCTCATAAGGGTAAGTAAAATGTATACGAACCGCTAAAAAATTAGAGAAATCATAATGTTTTCTGCGAACAGTACAAGCATAAAGCTAAAAACACTGTCCTTTAAACCGAACATTATGATAGACCAGAAATTCGAATGAAATACCAAATACTAGAAATAATTTTCCAAACTAAATATGATGGATGCAGCCAACGGGAGACGTGACAAAGGAATGATGGAATGAACCTATCGCGTCAAATAGAGTCCGGATGTTTACGAAATATCCAGTTACTTTCTTTTGCGCCAAACTTCTAAGGCTGGGGGAGTTTCGATTCAGATTAAGAAACCGATGGAAACAAAGATGAAAGCGATCTACATTGCTGAAACGATGAAGATTAAAGATATGATGATGAAAAAGGAAAGAGTGCATTTAAAAATTAAGGAAAAGAGTGTATTTAAAAATTAAGGTGGAAACGGTAAGTGTTAAATAATATTTGAAGTTCTAATTCTGTCGTAGGGTCTCTCAAGTCAAACAGGTCTAATGCGATTACCTCGAAAACGCATCTTTCAGTCGTTTATTAATAGATTTCAAATTCAAATTTTATTTAACACTTACTGTTTCCACCTTAATTTTTAAATAAACTCTTTCCCTTAATTTTCAAATACAGCTTAATTTTTAAATGCACTTTTCCTTTTTTATCATCATATCTTTAATCTTCATCGTTTTATCAATACAGATCACTTTCATCTTTGTTTACATCGGTTTCTTAATCTTAATCGAAACTCCGCCAGCCTTAGAAGTTTGTCGCAAAAGAAAGTAACTTGATATTTCGTAAACATCCGGACCCTACTTGACGCGTTAGTTTCATTCCTTTGTCACGTCTCCCGTTGGCTGCATCCCTCAGTTTTAGGTTCGAAAAATTATATCTAATATTTGGTATTTCATTCGAATTCTTGGCCTATCATAATGCTCGGGGTAAAAGACAGTGTTTTTATCTTTATGCTTGCACTGTTCGCAGAGAACATTATGATTTCTCTAAGTTTTTAGCGGTTCGTATAGATTTTACTTACCCAGATGAGCATCTATACGTTTTCACTGATTAACCAAAGTCTTTCCATTTAATTTCAACAACATTGATTGATTTTCATGAAATTTATATATATATAAATAAATTTCAAATTTATTAATTAAACAAAATAACCAGTTCTGAAATAAAATCTAAAAAATTGAAATTACTATAGATACTAAGAGCAAAAACTAATTTTAAACATGTGAATGTTACCATTTAAATGAACTCTGTTGCAATCAAAACTATTGAAAAAAGGCAATCCAAATATTTGGAGTTTTCAACAATTAAATTAGTAGCTTGGCTGTGGACAAGCTTAGCCAGCTTAAATAAATTTTGCTGTGCAAACCATCCCTGATACTAAAATTGTTGAAAAAACAAAAAGGGTAATTACCCTATAATGAAAGAATTTAGATTGAAAAATCAATAAACTAACAAAATATCATCACTATATAACCTGTAGTAAATCTATGAAATACATCAATATATCACACTAAAACAATAAATATATCATTCAATAAAATAACCATTCTTATTCACTATGAATTATAGAATCAGTGTGTTTACTTATCCTATACCTGTAATCCTCATTTCACTATAGACCGCCACATAGATTGACATCACAGATTGGCAAAACTAGATTTCTAACTTTGATTCAACTTAAATTCATCAAATAATTTAATTTATTTTACTATTAAAGAATTAGTAGGATACCTATATTAAAATCTCAAAACCTGTTAAGTTATGTAATCAATTAATAATCTAAATTTTTATAAAATGAAGAATTTAACAATTAGAATCCTATTTTGGTTCAAGGAGTTTTTTATTTTATAAATCTTTGCGCCATCTATGTAGTAATTCAGAAACTAGTAAAGCATTAACCAATTTTGAAAGAAATTACACAATATAAATACAGTAATCTCTCACTTATGCGCGGGCGGAGGGGACAGCGGAAAAAACGCGCACAAGTGAAAAATCACAAAAGGGAGCTTAAAAGTGAAACATCAAAACAGTGTACATCTATTGTTAATTAATACTATGTATATACTACTAAAAATGTAAATAAGGTTAGTTTAAAAATGCAAATACGTGTATAACTTCCGTTAATTATTCTTAAGAACACAAAGAAAATGGAAATGATCCAGATTTTTTAAAAATCTCTCTCAGTGTCGATTCTGGAACATTAAAATGCTCCGCTATAGCTTTTTTCGAGATGCAAGTATTTTCTTCGAATTTTTTAATAACATCCATTTTGAACGAATGCGACAATTTTGTTCTTTTCGCCATTTTAAAGGGTAACCATCTAACCAAAACTCAAAAATTTTTTAACCATTTTTTAGTTAAATTCTCCAATTGGTTCTGTCGTTAGCGATCAATGCCACATGCTGCGTACCGTACCAACCTCTTTAATTGGCTGCTGTATAAATGCGACTTTTACTGATGTCAATAGCAAGGAGCCCCACGTTTACCCCTGTGTATAAGTTAGAAGAAAGTGTTCCTGGAATTTGAACAACAAGGTAAGGGTGAGGAAATGCATTCCTAGAAGCAGAACAAAAAGGGTTTTGTTCTGCTCAAAAAAACTTTTTTAACTAAGAAAATTTTTGCGACGCGAGTAAGTGAGAGGTGCTTTTTTAGTGCGGCGCATAAAGGAATAAGAGTTATCATTGTTTTCCTATATCCCTGGCCGGGACCGCGAAAATAACGCGCATAAGTGGAAAAAAGCGCATAAATGAGAGCGCGTATAAGTGAGAGGTCACTGTAATATTAAAAAATACATACGTATAAGCCAAGAATTATAAATATTCTAGTAAATACTAAAATGATTGTTTTATTCTAATTGACCTAAATATTTTTTATGTATATAAACTCTTAAAAATTTTTTAGGCATTCCATATACCAATGCAGAATTAGAAAAAAAAATTATGTTCTTAATTCTATTATCATTGTCTGTTACCAAATTATTATTTATAATTATATAATTTTTTACTAAATTCTTTAAAACTGAAATGCTAAGATTACTATCCCAAAAAGGAGATTTATTAATTTGAAAATTAAATGCTTTTGTTTTATCAAATATATCTGTTACAACTTTACTATCTACAATTTTTATACTTAAATCTATAAATTCTGCAGCTAATTCATTTTATTAGTTTTAAATAGTCAGGATAAAAGTTAATTTGTGGCTTCAGGTCTATTTCTTCATTAAATAATATCAAATCATCTATATATCTAAATAATATACTAGAGCTATTATTAATTAAATCTTTCTCATAGTAGTATAGGTAAATATTTAAAAACTATTGCTAGCTGGACCTCTTTGAGGTAATCCTTTAAGTTGGTGGTAAATCTTAATATTAACCCTCTGAGCGCCCAATTATTTTGAGCTTTTAGCTATCTGGTTAGAAAGCTTATCTTTTAAAGGAAAGGAATCGATCTTTTTTATATTTAATTATATCTTTGAAATCTTAAGAACACTTTATCCATGGTTCCTGAAGAAAATACACATATAAATACGAGCTATATATATATATATATATATATATTGTCCCAAAAGGAACATGCGTTGATTTCCTTAAATATTAATGAATTTGTGTGAAAACACTTTGGATTCTGTGGAAGTTGAAAATAAAAAGTTAGGAAAATTAAATTTTTATACGTGCGCCATAGAGAAAAAGTGTGAACGAGTGAAATGCTCCCCTTACACTCATCTATGCATAAAATAAATTTCACGATTCTATCTGCAAAATTTACAGAGATATATTAATTTTTAAATGTCAAGGGCTGCTCACAAATTTATATGGAGATGTTTCTTGCAGAAATGCAAATTTATTCAATATAGAAAAACTGTGAAATGCAAATATTTGTCTAGTTGTACATCATCCAATCATCACGGATTGAAAAAATTGCCAATGGCGCATACTGTTGCTCAGTTTCATTGGCAGGCAGTTACAGCTGTCGTCTTGATAAAGAATGGAAGGACAACTTAAGAAAATAAAATTTAACATAAAACTGGAAAATAACTTTGTACCGGACAAGAGTTTTAAATTATTTGCTCTCAGCGTCGTGCGTATTATTAAGTTATACCTAAACGTCGTTACGACTCGTCCTATAGGGTTGCAGAGTTGCAGATCTTACTAAAATATTTTAAAAAGTCGTATTTTAGTTCTTATTCTTAATTGCTTACTTCTCCATTCTGAGAGTTCGATTACCAACAAGAAAAGATAAAAATGAGAAAAGAAACCTGAAAATGAATCCAAAAGTAATACAGATATAGTATGGGGCTCCACACCAATTAGTTTTGGAAGGAACTAAAATTCGCTTACAGCGTACAACTAAGTGACATAATGAGCGAAGGCGAATAGCTGTCCCTTTTGTCTTGGAACTTAGCCAGAACTGAATTTCCGGATGTTCCTGTTTGGCTCTAGGCCAACTAATGTTTTTTTTTCTTTCTTTCCTTCAATCTCACCCAAGCCTTTTCGCCTTTTCCGCTTTTGATTTGTTTTTGTTCGATTTCTCTCTCATTGGGTATTTTTAGGCTTGTGATTCACTTAGATGTTGCCTCAACGGAAACTTGGCTCGTTGCTACATAACGTTTACTGTTGCTTAAAGTCACTCATCCCCCAAAAAACGACTGCAATTTTCTAAAATAGAATTAAGGTAATTACTACTGCACGAGATTGGAGTATTTGAAGATAAAGCTATTTTTGAAAAATTGAATTTCAATTGTATTCTAATAATATTTTCATAGCCCTTCTTGTTTCTAAACAGGTGAACTGTCACTGCTGACATATCACAGTGGATATTTTTTTGAAGATTCACAAAATGAACTATTTTTGTAAATACAGTAAAACTTCCCTAGAACGACCACATTCCGTTCCACGGAAAAACGGTCGTTAAGAGAGGTGGTCTCTCAAGGAAGTGTCGACATTAGATTGCCAAAAGAATTTACCCAAAAATCGTATAGTAAATTTACAAGTTTTATAAAATAAAAAACACGAAAAAGAATTGTTTGTGCTATTTATTGAATACTGCATAATATAATCACTACTACATACATATTTCTGAAAATTTAAACTCTCTTAAAATATGAAAAAAATTCGGATTGTTTCATTTTCTTTTTTTTCTGCTTTTCGCGACAGTACTTCTCTCTAAAGTCTATTTTTTATATCTGAAAGAGAGCGTTTATATAGACATTCTTCATGAGTTCCAAATTTGCCATGATGAAATCTATCTGTTTTAAAGTCTGCTGGGCTGTCATCATAGGTTCGACCAGTTGAATGACGTCATCAGATGGACTTTCCTCTTCAGACTCTGAATTAGTTCCTGAATATAAATGCATATTTTAAGTTCCCCATTCCAAAGTTTTTAAACTTTGTCTAAGCAAGAAGAACGTTTCTTCTTTCTTTGGCCATCTTTTGATCGAAATCCGTAAGCCACTCTTCGAAGATCGCAACTGTCATCCAGGCTTTTCTGTTTGACTTCTAGCGAATTCCAAGTTAGCTAATGTCCTTCCCTGAAAACATCTTGGACTTTTCGACTTCCATATCATCAATGGCTTTAATTTTTCTCCCGCCGCACTAGCACAAAACGACAATGTAATGCTCTCTTTTGCTTGTTGTCCTCCTTTCGAGTCTACCAACTTCATCCTCATGCTCTTACTTGGGAGGGCACGAAAAAACGTCTCGTCTCGTTCATGTTAAAAATGTCTTCGTCAGCGTACCCAGCTAAAAGTAATGGTAGTCTCATTGTCCAGTCTTCGCATAAATTTTCATCGACATCGGCAGCTTCCCCACATAATGCACGAAGCACGACATTATTCCGAACTCGAAACCTGTCGAGCTAACCGTTGCTGGCACAAAAGTATTTTGTACCGAGGACGTCCGCAATCTTCATTGCTTTTTGTTTTATCAAAGCTCCACTTATTCGGATATCCTTCTCCCAGGCTGATTAGAACCATTATATTAAGGCCTGGTTGATTTCTGGAAATTTTTCCATCCGCATTCTCTTTACACCCCGAAACTTGAAGATTTATATATTCTTTACAAATCGTAATTTTATCTTTCAACATTTTATAGGCTTGGGTTTTCCCACAACCAAAAATATCCTCCAACTTCCTCTCCGAATTTCCTTTCTCGTGTCACTCGATCACTTCAATGCTCTGCTCCAAAGTTAAAATGACTCGTTTTTTAGACATGTTTAAAGCTCTAGCCTATGCAAGAATTGCAACTGATATGTACTGTCGTTCCTCCTCTAAACTCCGTTAAATTCCCACCAAACGCGATAACCAATGAGAGATTATCAGCAACATGACTTTTAACTTGTAGACACCTCCTTGCAAATGTTGTCCAATTCAAGCCACCAAACAATACATCAAGGTTGACCGATCGGTTTGGAAAGTAGATTTTGTTTGCGGGAAAAGGCAAGAAAATTTTCGGACAAGGGACCGGTCGCTTATAGAGGGTTGTCTGGTTTCTCCTAGAGGATTTTTTAACATTAAGTATATAGGGTAAAAAATCGGTGTCTTTAAATATTGGTCGTTGAGGAAGGGGTCGCTTAATAGAGGTGGTCTTTCATAAAAGTTTTACTGTACTTCAATTAATGTATTATTTGACTATTTTTTAGATTTAACAAGTGTTAACAACAACATTGTTATTTCATGATTTCTCCTTTTTAATAAATTATTGAAATATGTTTATTATCCATCAAATGTGCATCTAAAGGCAGCATCAAGCAGCAGTAAGAGGTATGGAAAAGTGGTCTAGGTCAAGAAATTTGTTTTCTTATATCTCTTTAAGTTTTGTAGGTACAAGCGTGAAACTTTGTATGTGAATAGACGAATGAAAGAAAAACATTTTACTTATTGACATTTTTGAACTTCCTTGGCCTTATAAAAATTTAATTTTTGTAACTTAATTATCAATCCCCTTAGAAGTGAAAATATTTTCAAACACATTCTTACCTTATTTGATGAAACTTTGTAATTGGAAGTATATGTCTAAATTCAATATTTAAGGAAATAAACGCTTGTTCCAACTTTTTGGGACACCCAGTATAATAATTCATTTTCAGTTAGGATCTATTGTTTTTCAGCCAGGATTTCCAATTGACATTTTAGCTAAAGAAGATAGAGCGTATTTTGTTGCTCAAGAACGTTACATTTTTGTGAAAGATTTGAAAAAATCTTATTTCTTTTATTAAATTTTGTAAGGGATGCATTTTATGTCTGTAAGAATTATTTAGATGGTTGCGAAATTCTAAGGCTGAGGAATTTCGTCTACAATTATAAGGTTAAACTATTCCTTTAAATATTATAATTAGATGAGATTTTCACTTTCCAATCAACTAAATTTTCTTAATTTTTAATTATTTAAAATTAAGTAGTAATATAACCCTCTAATAGTGTACATTCCCATCTTTCAAAACATATCTTTTCCAAAATTGGTAGATTTAGTTCTGAGCTGTAAAGCGCAAACAAATGCACACACACATTTGCTTTTATTATTCGCAGGGATATATTTTTTAGCCAGGAATTTCATGCCTTAAAGATTTCATTTTACAGTTTACTGTTGCTAAAGTTTTTTCCGTGCATGTTATTATGAGCAGACAGTAGTTTATATTTTAGAATTGTACTTGGCATCCGGTGTACTCTGAATGTGGAGGAATGATTCAGATGGCTGCTATGACTTTTTGTACTTTCGAAATACAAATACGTAGTTGTGCATTTCGAGAGAAAAATGGAAGTATTTTACTTTTTGTGTGGAAACATCTTTAGGAGTTAATTTTATTTCATTATGTTTCATAATTAGCTTAAATATGTACTTTAAATTTAGTTAAATAATATCTTGATAATATGATTTAGATTAGAAATATACATGATGAAAATAAAAAAAGTCTTTTATATATCCTATACCTTTTAGAATGTCATTCTCTTTAACAGTTGAATGCAGAGAACTTCATTAGCCACAAAAGACTAAGAGCATTTTCATTATGTTTAAGGATCAAAAATTAGTTTAAATACTAATATATTTTCTGTGCATTGTTTCCTTTTGAACTTTTCAATTCATTTCTTGGTCTTTAGTAGTAATTTTGGATTTTAGTTTTTAAAAAATTAAATAAAATCATAACTAAATTAAAGCTAGTTTATAGAACGAAATTAATGTTTTTGAAATTATGGTCAAACCAGATGACTGAATGGGCCAGTACTATATAAAAATAGGAACACATATTCAAGAGCATGTATTTTTAATGTAAAAGATAGAGTTTTAGGTCTCAATCTTTTATTAACATTAAGTAAACATGAATTGAAATGATTTAGTTAATGATTTTTCATAAATATTAAGGAAAAATCCAAGTTGGTTAAGAACTTCAATACCTTTGGGCTGTCAGACTATATTTATTGATATGTTATCTAATTCAAAAAAAATTCTCAGACTTATTTAAGAGAATCTGAAAACTAGAATCATTATTTAATCGTGGGAAAACATTCTTTTTACGTCCGCTCGACAACGGCCATAAGTTCTATCAAATCTACACTAATCATTACCTAACCCCTCTTGTGGGATGAGTTGCAGAAGATTTATTGCACGTTAATGACTTTTGTACGGTAATGAACTCAAGTGTCCTACAGTTGCATAATACTTTGTTTCAAGCATGAAAATCGTTTTCAAAATACTAAATAAATAAAAATTCTAATTCCAACCAACTTTCCTTAATACGGTTCAAAAAGAATAAAATATATAAAAAACTAAAAAATGCATGAACTAATAAATTAAAACACTGGTAACATATGTAAATGATAATGAAGAAAAAAAATTTGCAAAAATAGGCAAACAATGGAATTTTAGCTCTTAAAATTGAATAATTAAAACCTAATTCGATTTTTTTTTAAATTAAGGTGCTAGTTCTCTCTTTTGCTAATCCACCACTGTGCCAAAATTTGTCCCGGTAAGTAAAACTGTCTTGGCGTGCACAAAGATTAAAAAACAAATATACTGTTGCAAAATCGTCTGGTTGTTGTACGAGAAACAGTCTAAAAAGAAAAATAATGAAAAAAGAGATGACACTTTATTTAACGAATATTCCAGAAGAACAAAAACGTAGCACAAGTAACAAAACTTCTCATCACTTGTAGAAGTTAGCGTCAGAGATCACGAACATATCTCAGTCAGAGCACTTTCAATAGCACTCAGCGATTATCAGTTCAACTGTTCCACTGCTGACCAAAGCTCAACTGATTCACTCTTCGTTTGAGAACTTACTTCTTATACCTTTTACAACAGGAAGTGACTTCATATAGTAATCTCTAGACAGATCTGGACATTTCCTCTTCTGGTAGAGATAGAATCACAATTCATGAATTTTCTAGAAGTTTCATTTTTGTCATTAATTTTCTTGCAGCTTCGGACTTACATCTCTCCGTCGCTTCTTGTAATACGTCCAGACTAAATCACCATCTTAAAATGGTGCTCTTTTGTTCTGGAGTTGTAATGAGCTCTCATTCATTGCCTGACCAGTTTAATTCGCTCACTAGAAAACGCATGTATGCTTTCCAAACGTGCATCTGAATGTTTCATGTATTCATTCGGCGAGGAAGGAAGTTTCACTCGTCATCCTAAGAGGATATCACAGGGCAATCGTAGCGTTCGACCAAAATGCATTTCTGTTGGAGTCAATCTGGTTATTTCATGTTCCGCGCTCCTATAGGCCAGGAGAAAGAGTGGAAAATGTGTACCCTGTAACGTCACGACCGATAACTGCTGTTTTATATCCTCCACCTTGCTGAGAACAGCAAGGTGGTGGAAAATGCAGATAAATTGTTGTCTTTCAGAAATTTATTTACGGCTCGATCACATTTCTGCAAATTTTACAATATTCATTTTCTTGGTTATTATAGTCATATATATAATTAATAATATTGAAATACCCTCAAGGAGAGGTACTGCAGTTTGGTCGAGAATTTAGAAATAATTGAACGTCCGTAACAGGACCGGCTTTGAAACAGTTCTAATTGAACTTGCTGGAGATATCTCCTCATTAAGTAACTCTAACTAACCTGCAGTCTGCTGGAAAAATTCAGTACTGTTTCCGGAGTTCCACGTGAACTCCCGCAATATCAGGCCCGAGGTCTGGGTCTGTCCGCAAGCACCAAAAGCGCAATCCCACTCGGGAGATATGCAAACGGGATCTGAAAATCCTTACGAGACCACTCTGGTTCCTGTCCCCAGAGCAGCAAAAGTCGATCTCCTCGTCAGAAATCAAACTAATCTTTTGATTTATCTTGCCAAAGGTCTGTTCACGAGGCAAATGACATTCCATTCACAACCTTCAAAGTTCCCAACCATTATTCCTATTTCGCCATCGTTTTTCCCACCAAGGCAAATTTTACTCTGTCGAAAGTTCACCTTTTGTATCCCCAGACACGTTGGTCACTCTGTCAATCAACGCTTCTGTTAAGAAACTAGCTGCCGCGGCTGGTCAACGACTAAGTCAGGATTGTCCTTTTCTTGACATGTTGGTTCCCGTCAAACAGTGTTGCATCTGTTAAAACCTGAAATGGTTGTTGTTGCTAGGCAATGGTGTTACAACACCAATCAGTCTGATTCTTCGAAAAAAATTAAGAAAGATGATTTAAAATCGTTCGATTAAACCTCTAGATACTGCCATCTGACTCAGAGCGTAGCAGCGTCGTTCGAGTCTTCATAATTCGTAAAAGTTTGCAAAGTTCAGCAAAGAGCGCGGAATTAGAATTTGTGCTTTGATTCGAATGTAATATTGTAGGCACACCATGACATCAAATCTAGCTTCGAACGATTTCTTTAGCTACAGTCGAAGATTCCTGATTTGGAATGGGAATCACCTCTGGCTATTTGATAGAATAGTACATCAATATTAGGACATAACGATTGCACTTAGTTGTTAGAGGGGAAGGTCCTAGGATATCCAAAGCCGCCACTTTTTCAAATGGTGCACCCACATTATAGAGTTGCAATCGACCTTTCGTTCTTCTGTGTCCTTTTCGGGTTCCGCAAGCTTTGCATTCTCTGCACCATTTTTCCACCGTTGGCGAGAAGTCCATCCCAATAACATTGCTCTCGGGTTTTACTTGATGTTTTCATGACATTAAAATTACTTCCACTTGCGCTGTCACGAGTCTCGTAGAAATTCTTGAATGCTACCCTTTGGGAGAATTAGTTGCCGTCGACAAGATCTTCCATCATCACTATCCACATTATGATATAAAATACCATCCATATGATGTAAGGAGTCTCAGAGATCCCAGTATCGTTTTGATGCACGCCTCTATGGCGCGATTTCATGCCAAGATGGCCGATCTATTGAATTTAGTTTCTTCTCCATAATTGGCAAATAACGGATCTACCAGATTCGCCAAAGAGGGATCCATAGTTTTCGTCATTAAAACTTGCGCTGACATATCTGTTTCAATTCCGAAGTTTTCTCGGGATTCGAGCAATATTTGCAGTTTTTTTAAAGAGTATTCGAGAGAGGACATCTGCATTTCCGTGAGAGGTTCATTTGTGATGCTGGATTTCGAAAACATACTTATGAAGTATTTGGCACCTGCGAAAAATCTGGAGGTTGTTTAAAATCGAAAACCATCTTTAGAAAGCATGATTAGTCCAGAAAAGAAATTTCCGTCTTAAGATGTAACGATTGAAATTCTCTGTAGATTTAACAAATGCTGGTAATTCCTTATGTTTGTCAAAATAATTTCCTTTTAGTTGCACAAGCTCATGATAAAGTAAGAAACGAAGCTTTCTTCATTTTCAATTTTCTTGGAAAGCACGGTTCCTATTCCTTCATTAGTAGTCTCCATATCCATGATGAAGTCTTTGTCAGTCCGGGGATACGTCAGAAGTGAAGTTGTCAAAGCCTGCTTTAGACAATTAAAGGATTTCTCGCATTCTTCTGTCCAATTAAAATTTAATATAGCTTCAATAAATTTATACAGAGTTTTATTGTGGGAAAATTTCTTGGAAAAAGGGCAATAATAGGGGCAAATTCCAAGGAAACTTCAAAGATCGAGCAATGTCTCTGGACGAGGCCAATCAATTACAATCCAAATTTTCTCTGGATCGGTTTTAAATCCTTCTGCTAAAATAACGTGTCCAAAGAAAACGACTCGCTTTTGGAAAAATCTGCATTTCTTAGGGATTAAGTTAAGGTTGGCTATTTGTAGTTTCTGGAATACTTTGCGAATATTATTTAAATGTTCTTCCCACTATTATAATGTCATCTACATGCACTAAGCAGGCTGCAGACGAAAGCCCACCTAATACTGTCTCCATTAGTCTTTCAAATGTGACATGAGAGTTACAAAGTCCAAAAGGCATTACCTTAATTTACCAACTACCTTGTCCGGTGGTGAAGTCTGTCTTTTCTCCATCTTCATGTCAGATTTCAAGTTGCCAATATCCACTTTTCAAATCCAATGTTTAGAACCATCGGATTCAGTTCAAAGCATATAAGGTGTCGTCTATTCGTGGTAGAGGATAATTATCTTTTTCGTAATTCCGTTCAATTTCCTGTAGACAACACAAAATGGTGTCGATACATATTTCTTTTTAACAAGCACATTAGGCATAGCCCAAAGGCCCGACGATTCTTCGATTTTTCCATTGTCAAGCATTCTTTTAACTAGACACTCTGCTTCATCTTTCTTTGCAAGATTCAAACGTCTTGGATATCGCTTTGTGTCTTAAAAGCTCCTGTCAGCCATGTGTTCAAGGATGCAACGGTTCTATTTGTAATTACAGTGTTGTGATTATGAAATTTTCTATAAGCCCGGTAGAGAAATATATGTGTCCGATACACTTTCAAGGGCACATTTAGTAAAAAATAACTTTCTAACTCCGAGGAAGACTCGCTAGTTTTGGCTGTTCTAGATAGACTATCTATTTCCGGTATTAAATTGCAAGAAATAATCGATGCCAATAAAAATGACCTTTAGCGTAAGAGTTAAGATTATTGTTAAAATGTGGTTGGGATAGCCGCAAGGGAATGAATGTCGCAGCTAAAATATATCTGCAATATAAAGATGGGCTGCATTTTATTTTGATTTAAACCGGAAAGTATGCGGAAAAGGATTTAGAATAGATTGCATGAATGACATTTTGGCATTTTTAAAGCTTTAAGTATGGCTCGAACATGTATGTTCTGGCCTGGGATGACTTAAGATATCAAGGATATAATAGAAAAATGCCTAATATGTGCTAAATTTCAAATTGGTAATGAACCAGAACCTGGAATGCCACATATGTTTCTACTTCAAATTGGATCAAGGTTGTTATAGACTTTTTCTAATTCAAAGGTAAAATTTACATAGATGTAGTAGACTGTTATACAACATTTTTTGAAGTGCAACTAACTGGCAGCTAACAAGCTTACGTAGTGATTATCCGTAATTAAACCCATTTTTGCGAGACACGGGAGACTTAATAAGTGATGGAGAACCAACTTTCAATCGCCAAGACTTTGATTATTTTGCTAAAAGTTGGGAATTTAAGCGTATAACGTTTAGTGCTAATCCGATGGTCAGGTAGAAAGTACCATTGAAACTGTTAAAAAATTTTTCAGAAAAACTTTGCTGATTCTAAAGATCTCTATTTGGCGTTGTTGTTATGCCGTGTTACTCCAGTTCTAAGATCTATTTATTCTCGTGTTCAGCTCTTAAAGAATCGCAGACTTTATACAGTTTTATCAAGTTCGTCAACACAGAAAGGAGTGAAAAACGAGAGTTATTACAACCATCAGAAAAATGGAGAGATAGACGTGCTATTTCTAAATCTAATCGAAGAACTTTGCCCGAATTATTACCGGGAAGTTCTATGTTCGTGCAAAATCAAGTTCGTCAGTTGAAACCTGCGGAAGTTTTAAGAAAGAAAGAAATTACCAAGTCTTATCGTATTCCAGCATATCATGGAGAAATATGAGCTAGAAGTCGAATTCGTCTCAGGCTAGATAAATGTTCAGACTTGGCGATTTTTAACAATTTTACAGGTTCCGAGGACTATAACAGAGATACTCTTCTAACACCTGTATTAAGCTCTCAGGAGCAAGTTACAGAATCTGCATTGGATTCTCAGTATAGCTCAGAATGTAGTTCTCACGAGCCTAGTTCCAGAAGTTCAGGCGAGGGTCTCTATCGTACCAAATACGGCTGAGTTTTAAAACCATCTAGAAGGGTCGGCCGGAGAGCGATGCGAACGGTGCGACCGCACTAGGCTCCGCATTTTCTAAAGACCCCGCGCAGCTGACTGATTTTGCAAATTAAAAATGCCTTTTAATTTTCTATTTTAATCCGATTATACATACATTTCAATATAATCACGCGATATGGTCACATTTCACGTCGACCAATCGAAGGTAAGGTTGAGGGCTTTGACTCTAACTTACATAGCCAAAACAGAGTAAGAAAAGTGAAAACAATGTGTTTCATTATGCTTGCGTTGTAACGGATGTTAGTACATCGTACGTTTGGTGGGGAAATAAATAAAATATTCGTATTTATAGGGAAGACAAATACTTAATATAATATATATCATTGCTTTTTGTTTTAATCATACTTCTAAAAATTGATCTTAGTTTTTTATATTATTTTTGGACAATTTTGGAATATGACTAGAGAGAGAGATGCCGGAAGAAAATAAATGCGTGGATCTGATAAATTTAAGAAAGACATAGAAAAAGAAAGAAAATTACTGAAAACGGGAGGAACTCCCTTGCAAAACTTTTTAAATCATAAAATGTCTAACAAACTGGCGAAACATTACAGAAAAATCAAAATCGCGAAAATCAAATTACGCCGAATGACATCCGCGAAAGCAATCCTAATCATCATAAAGACAGCTTTCGTCTTAATGAAGAGGGAAGCCATTATAAGAAAACTGAAAAAAAGGAAACATAATTATGTAGCAGAGGGAAAACTATAGACGGTGGATTTTTGTCAGCGTCGAATAAAGAACAAGTTGAATTATTCAAAGGATCGCAGCCTGGCCTGAAATTATAACTGATAAATTTAGAAAGGATATCATGCAAAATGGTGTGAACTTGTGTCCGGATTTACGCCAATGAATTCTATGAGAGAGACATTTGGTTGCAATAGAGAATATCTTATGTATTCGAGAAAGGTGAAATCATTCCACTAATGAAAGAAAATTCATGGTTTACAATGTTTACATCCAATGTTGATAGGAAAGTGGATGACCCTCCTTATCTTGGCCCTAGTTCAAACTGTAAATTAAAAATTTTGTCATTTTTTTAAATTCTGTTTTTCATTACTATAATTTTGAACTACCAAATATTAATGAAAATTGTATATTCTTTCATTCTGACTTCTCAAATTTTGTTTCCACGCCCACAAACTCTGTGCTAGTGTTATAAAAGAGGGTCGTAGTCAGGCAGCTTTTAGAATTTTATACTATACTTTGACGCCACCCCGCAACGTGTCTGGATTTCAACCAAACAAATTATGGTATTTCTAACTATAAAGGATCTACTATCAGAGTTTTACATAAAGGTTAGTAAAGGCCCTTATCTTGCAAAGAATTCCAAACCACAGTATATACTCTGCAGAAGTCTTAATTTGAATTTTGTTCTTAGAGATATTTCAAAACTTCTTCTCTGTGTATTCATTTTTTGTGACTTATGAAAGCACATATAATATTTTTGCAAGTTCTGTAATGAGACGGGATATATTAAAAAATCCTCTCATATATCTTACTCCAAAGCCACTGTCAGAAACGAGGTGGGAGTGTGAAATCTGTAAGATCACATTCAAGTATAACAATTTTCTATAGCTTCGAATTTTCTTTATGAATATATTATTGACATGGAAAAAAATCATAAATCCAATTGATCAAAAATAAACTTCATTTCAATTTTTATGAACTTAAGTTATTTGTTATGACATACTAAATGAAGTAAATATTTCGAGCCAGATATTTCAAAATTCTAATATAGATATCCGTACACAAATTCATATTTAAAAGTCCTTTTAAAATTATTTGAAACGTATCGTGCATTGGGATTCATATCTTTTTTTATAATTGCGAAGGAAATAGTGTACAAGTCAGTTAAAAGTAACACCTGAATTAAAATTAAATGGACTTGGTGAAAAAATGAACAGTTTTTGTTTCAAGGAATTGATCAGCTATTTCCTCTGTCAAAGAACATTTCCAAATTCCATATTTTCTAGTCACAATCTGTAGTGACACTTTTTCTTTCAAGACGAGATTGGAAATTTATCAGGAATATAGGACATCATAGGAATTTTTATGTAATTAGGATGATATTCACTAACTGTCTGAAAACAGAGACTTAAAATCGACTTTACAAGACAAAATGAAATGCATTGATTTATTTAATGAAAATTTTTTCAAAATAGTTCATAAATCACATAATTTAATTATTTATCATTTTTACGAATTCCCTAAGTCCTCAATATGAAAACTTGTGCGATGTAATAAATAAAAAAATGCAATAGATTATTTTGTTTTACGAAATTAGTTTGAAGGCACCGCGAATCAACTTTGCACCGGTCCTCGCCTTTTTTCGGGCCAGACCTGCCACCTAGTGATTATGGTGCGAAGTTTTAATGTTTAAGTTTAAGGAGAAATTCATAATAATATAGCTTTGTTCAGTTATAAATAATTTTCTATGAGAAAACTGTTTATATTTTCTTTATTTTTTAAAAGAAAGGATCGTATTGTGTATTCATACGCCTCGTCTTATACAGGGCCTCTACTTATATACGTTACACCCTTCCTAAACTTCAAAACGGTGACAGCCTAGGCCATAAGGTTGGTGTCTAGGTATAGTAAAAAGGTTATGCGCTACTCGATTAGACAACTTACAACATCATCTATCGGCAAATTATGGAATTAGCGGTCCTATCTCGTAAACGGTGAAAGATACAAGAAAAAGTCAATTAGAAAGTTGTAGAGCACTCTCGATTTAGTACGAAAAGATACCCTGCGCACATTAATACTCAAAACAGAATGCAAAAAATGAACATCTGTTTGGCCACGATTTCGAAAATTGTCATGTCATAAAGATTGTAAGAAAAAAACTGAGGCACGTCCTTGTCTTCTGGATCATTTATTTATATTGCTCAAAATGCTCTCCGTTAACCAATATACACATTTGAACTCTGGATTGGATTTCTCGCTGCACATTGTGCAACATGGCAGGTGTTACGGTGGCAGAAGCATCAGTTATGCGTCGTCGAAGGTCCTGTAATATTGGCGGAGGGGTCGCACTTTCCTTCTCTTTTATGTGTCCCCATAAGGCGCGCCGTCATATTGGAACCATACATTTCGGAGTTTGTGCAACGGTAGATTCCCAACAAAGTCTTTTATTATATCCGGCAGAAGCTCCAAGCACAGTTGTCCCGTTAACAATCCCTCATAAAATACTGATCAATGAGCGTGTCATTAAAATTTCCGCACCGAACATTGTTCGACCATCGTAGTTGATGTCGAACTACGACAGCATATCTCGGATTTTCCAGCGACTAGGTATGAACATTCTGTCTATTAAACATTCCGTTACGCGAAACACATGCCTCATCCGTCCATATTATGTCTTCCAGGAAAGTTGGATGGTCCTCTAATTAATTCATCTGAAAGTTGCACCACGTGTAACGTCTCTCAGCATCTCTTGGCAGCAATCTCTGCACAGGTGTGTATCGGTATGGTTGAGCACCTGATTCATTCAGGATTGTCCAAACGCTGCTTTTTGAGAGGCCACAATTTTCACTGATCATTTTTGTGCTGCTCTGAGGATGGGCGAGAGCGTACTCTAGCACATCTTGAGATTGCACTTTCCGTCTTACATTACGGGGTCTATGAACTCGAGGTCGGCTGGTCACGCAGCCCATCTCCCTTAAACGTTTTACAACATTTAAAATGGTCTGTCGTGTAGGATGCGGGCCTTCAGGGAAACATTCACGATACAGCCTTTCAGCTGATTTTGCCTTAAGCCCACATTCACTGTAAATTATCAGCATCTCGCAACGCTCGTTAATGCCCAATTTTGCCATAACTCTCAGATTTAACGTACAACCCAGCAGAAACATTCTTTTCATAGCAGTAGTCTCTGGTGAACAGATATGACGTTCCATCCTCATTTGCATAATACATGAAATCCATGTGATTTCTATACCAGACATGGTGGAGTTGAGCTGTTTGTTTGGAAAGACTATTTTGCAAGATCAGCAGAAAGTGTTAATTGTTTTCAGAGACATTCAGTAAAACACGCAACCGGTGGTGACAGAACCATGGTCCAACCAACTCATGAATGCAAATAGCGTGCATTTCCCATGCGCCAGATCACAGGCTGATATTTAGTCCGTAAGGTGGTCTTTTCTCGCTTCGCTCGCTTTTCACGACGCCATTGTGTTGAAAATCACAATTAAAGAAATGTTCATTTTTTGCATTCTGTTTTGAGTATTAATGTGCACAAGGTATCTTTTCTTACTAAATCGAGAGTGCTCTACAACTTTCTGATTGACTTTTTTCTCGTATCTTTTACCGTTTACGAGATGCGACCGCAAATTCCAAAATTTGTCGATAGATGGCGTTGTAAGTTGTCTCATCGAGTAGCGCATAGCCTTTTTACTATACCTAGACATCAACTTTATGGCCTGGTGAACTGAGCTGCCACCGTTTAGAAGGTAAGGGGGTGTAACGGATATACGTGGGAACCCTGTATATAAAGACAATCTGTTCAGAACACGCTTACTCTTCCCTTCAATAAGCGTTGTTGTTCAAGCTACTGTGTGATCTCTGCATTAGGACCCTAACAGAAGGTACAAAAGTGAACAAAAGACACAAGTTAATAACCTGTATAATAAAAGTAAGTCAGGAATCTTTTGTAGAGATTTAATTGCTTGGGAGGTTAGGATAATCTTAATTATATCAGAATCATCATGCCATCATGTGGCTTTGTTTTTTATATTGAAGCTTGATTTTGATGAGAATTTCAATTGGTTGGTCCGGTGGAACTATTTTGTAGGCGCTGGTTTCACGGAAACCTTTTAATAGGCCTTATGAATGTTCTAAATATCTTTTTATGTTTTGAGATTCTAAGTTCAGCTGGTCTGTTGTTTTTACTTCGGAAAAATCGTACCATTCTGTCACACTATTTTTAACATAAAAAATCAAATTATGTTTTACACCACAAATTACGCTTATTTAAAAATATTGATGGGTTCACATTCGGTCCATATGCCTAAGGATTAAGTAACTCTTACGAATAGCCCGACCCGGTCAATTACCATCCGGAGAACACCAATCGTCGCAAAAGTAACCACCCAGACGGAAGCGCAAGAGCAGGCGCACCTGGGTCGCCATCCTTTTAGGCCGACACCGTCTTCTGAGAGCAAAGAGCGCGCACCTTCTCCATCTCCAAACTCCAAGCGCGTCACGACTGTCTCTGTTACAAAAGCAACAGAGCCCCCATCAACAGAAAGATCAACCTCGACTGATCCTCTTCCCATAAATCAATTAGCACTTTATTACATCAACTTGTGTACATAAAATGAAAAATAATGCAGTTTAAAACCTATTTACAAATTTACGATTTACTATTAATTCAATTCCCGGAAGAGATATCCGAGTCTAATAATATACGACCTGCCCAATGACACCACAAACGAAGACGTGCATAGTGCCCTGAAAGCCTATAGTAACTGGGGGATGACCTGCGACTCCTATTTAAAATGAGAGGTCGTAGAGAAGGGACGAGTCACTGGGTCCTAGAAGCTACATGCAAAGCCTTTTTGAACCTCGGACAACTGAGAAAGATTCCGATAAATTGAACCATGTATCAAATGAAGGAATTCCTTCACATCAAGAGATGATCGACATGCCAAACCTATGGACACACAGCTAATTTTGAAGAGTGCAAGTTCACCACTCCATTCTGTGGATGCTGTAGACTCAGACACAACACCAGAAACTGCAGAAATGATGAACTTTACTGCATTAACTGTGCCGAAAGCAACAGATATCGAGGCACTAACTACAGAATTCGGCACAGCCATAGACAGTCATTGCCCCTGTTACAATAAAGAAGTAACAACATACAAAAAAACAAGGGACTATTATGGAAAAAGTATTCTTGAAAACACCCAACTTCCATTCAATATTGCAACAGAGTCTTCAAATGAGCCCCTAAAAATTCTTCAAATCAACTTAGCAAGAGCAAAGGCAGCCACCAATCAACTCCATTTAACAGCAAGCACGATCAAGCCATATGTAATCTTGGTGCAAGAACAATAAAATAATAATAACGGAATCCCGGGAATCCCTCAAACCTGGAAAACATTTAGCTCCTCCAATCAGAAGGCTGCAATCTTAATTCCTTCTTCTAAATTAAAAACTGCCTTGTTGGCAACAAAAGTTAACATGGTAGCGCTTAAAATCCAGACGTCATCATTTCCAATAACAATAATTTCAGCCTACTCCTCACCAGCACAAAATGTTCATGCATCTCTCCAGGAAATTCAGGAGATCATCTCCAGCTTACCAGAGGAAAAGATCATAATTGGCGCTGATCTCAATGGACATAATACCCTCTGGGGCTATAGATCAAATGACAATCGTGGCAAAGACATCCTGGACTTTATCCTGGCTAATAACTTAAACATCATCAATAAACCAGATGCTCTAACAACCTTCCAGAGAAATAACAGTGTTGGCTGGCCAGACCTGACCTGATGCTCCCAATCACTTATAGATTCTTCCATTAATTGGGAGGTCCTAGAAAAAATTTCCTTAAGCGACCACAGATATATAAGAACAACAATAGCATCAACAGTAGCCAATCAATTTTACAAAAAAATACAAGACACGCCATGGGAATCACCTTACAATTCTGAATATCCTTGGTAAAGAAATTTATCATCTAGAAAGAAAAATAAAAGCAACCAGAAACTCAGCAGAACTTAATAACGCCACAATAGAACTGCAAACATAAATCAGAAATGCATGCAACAAAAGTTTCAAAATCAAAAAGCAACTACTCATAACAAAACCAAACTGGTGGACAGAGCAGCTAGAAATTCATAAAAGGAAAGTTAGAGCACTAAGAAGGAGAGCACAGCGGGCGCCGGAAATTGAAAGGCAAGCAAGATATCAAGTTTTTAAGGAAGAGAAAGCGAAGTACAAAAGACATATTAAGCAAGCAAGGAATATGGGTTGGAGAAAATTATGCAGCGCAGCCTCCCATGCGTATGGGAAGCAGTACAAAGCGGCGTTCGAAAATCAGTTTTCCCAACTCAAATCCCGTACTTGATGAACGGAGAACCAAAGGGAAGTCTGCAAGAGGCAGCACAAGACAACCTGGACCAGATTTTCCTTTCCCATACCATTCCAACAAATTACAATCTTACCACCTCAACACAGCTACCTGATCCTCCATTCTCCCCCAAGAAATCTCGGTGGTAATAGAACATCTTCCGTCAGGCAAAGCCCTGGGTATAGATGGAATCGACGACCTCGTAATTAAAATCATTAATAAGCGCTTCAATAATATCTTTCCTACTCCCTTCAACAAGTGCCTGCACTTAAGCTGCTTACCGGATTCCTTGAAAATAGGAAATATTATCTTATTTCAGAAAGGAGGAACAGACCAGCGGCTGGCGTCCTCTTATCGTCCTATTTCACTCCTACCGACAATAGAGAAGGTGCTGGAGAAACTTATGACTCAGAGGCTGATTTATCGTCTAGAGCCCACCAACAGCCTGAACGACCGATAGCATGGCTTCAGAGAAGGAAAGTCTGCGGATACAGCCATCAACGAGCTAATAAGCAAAATTCAAACAGCAAGAAGAGATGGCAGGTATGTCTTAGTGCTCTCTATTGACATCAAGGGAGCCCTTGACAACTTGCAACTTCGAACTATACTTAAGTGTTTGGACGCCAGCACCTGCCCAATTAACATAAATAGACTCTTTCATAGCCTTCTTCAAAATAGGAAAGTGCCACTACTGACCTACAAGATAGGGCCACAAGGGATCAAGAACAAGGCTGCCCTCAAGGTTCATGCAGTGGCCCGGCCCTGTGGAACCTCGTAGCCCACGAAATACTCAATCAAGTCTGGCCAGATAACGTTCATATACAAGCCTTCGCATATAATTTTGTGCTGGTCATTGAAGCGGATACAAAAAAAACCTTATAGAAGACGCGCATAGTGCAATATCCCAATTCAGCTCCTGGTGCTCAGAAAATGAACTTGCCATTTCATCTGAAAAAAACAAATTATATCTTATTCAGCAAAATGGTAAGAAGTCCCAAGATCACATGGAAAGGGTACAAAATAAATAGAGTTACTTCTTTTAAGTACTTAGGGAGACACGTTGATGATCGACTCAACTGGCTGGAGCACATTAATAAACAAGGAGAGAAAGCCATCAAAATGCAGCAAAATCTCAAAGGAATCGCAGGCGGCAATTGGGAAATCTCTCAGATACACAGAAGGACTCTCTACAAAACGGTTATTGAGAGAATGCTGGCCCACGGATCTTCAGCTTGGTGTCTAAATCCAACATTCAAAATGAAGAGGAAACTTTCTTCGATTCAAAGGCCATTCCTACTCCACATATCGGGAGCTTATCGCACCACCCCAACGGCAGCGTTACAAACTATACTCGGCATCCCACCCCTACGCATGCAATTACAGTTCGAAGCCAGGTTTACATCAATTTATCCCCTAAGAATCTCTCTTTACCCTGATATTACAGATATCCAACCTTAAGATCTGGAGATGAAGGCAACAGGCTGGTCCATTTATCCATCAGAGCATCTAAAACAGAACCAAATCTCTTTAGTAGACGGAGAAGCAAATATTGTCCGAAAAGACATTAAAAATATTTTCACAGATAGCTCGAAAACCGAACACGGATTTGAAGCTGCCTTCTGCGTCATGACCCAGACTTCGACATCTGGGCCTACCAGTGGTCTGTTAAACTCAACGACAACAACATCGTATTTCAAGCTGAACTCAATGCACTTCATGAAGCAGTAATATACGCATCTCATCTGCCAAACCACAATATCTCTAAAATACACGGAGACAATAGAGCAAGTATCATGACATCTTTCAATTCAAATAGCACAAGCGAATCAGCAAGAAAAAGTTTCAAAATCCTCCTAACAAATCCAAGAATGAAAGTCTCGTGGGTTAAAGCGCATGCAGGCAATATAGGCAATGAGAGAGCAAACCAACTGGTAAAAGACGCAACGCAACATGGGCAACACTATTCACTTATTAAGCTTCCTAAACCTCACATAAAAGGCCTCCTCCGGAAGAGCATGCTTGAGGAGTGGGAAATCTTGTGGAAGAATGGCGATACAGGCAGGAAAATATATAACATCATGCCCTCAGTTAGTCTCCGTCCCACTAACTGGATTAGAGAGGATGTTACTTTCTTCTCTCAACATGGCCCTTTCCCTGCCTACCTCAAAAGGTTCCACCTGTCTGACAGCGATTTTTGCAGCTGTGGTGGAATTGGCACGGCACTTCACTATGCCACGGAGTGTATTTGCACAGTGTCTTGGCATATGAGGAAGCCAGCGCCAAACTTCGAACAAGAATGGCTGAAAAGAGTCGCCAATAACCTCGTCTCCTGGCATAAAATTCGTGGGATTGTCAAATTCATGAGCGAAAACAGAGATATTTTCCGGCCTACCTAGCCTTCAACTTTCCAGCGAGCTGAAATGAAAAGCTCAATTACCGGACATCCCCCTTCAGAAAAGAAAGGTATAACAACATCTAAAGAAAAGAAGACTATTACGAACTAACAGTGAAAATGCCTGTGCTGTACATAGTGCAAACATTTCTTTTTGTTTATTTTGTTTTTCTTTTTTCTTAAATAAAATTCCAGTGTCTTGCCCATCAAACGGTTCAGTGACCGGTCTGGTCACGGATACGGGGGTAAAAGACGGCATTCTGATCTGTATATTAGGAGCTAGTTTTAACTTTCTGAATAATTTTACTAATTTGTGAAGATTTAAGGACATTCTATAGGTATGCATCCCAAAATGTTGGAAAGTTCAATACGAGCTCTAAGAATAATTTTATTAATGAGTATTTCAATTGTGAGAAATGAACTAATTTATTTCCTTTTTCAATTTTTGCATAAATATAAAATCAAGTGATATTATTAATAAAAAACATTTATTTGTGTGTGTTTTTATAGACAGAAAGCCAAAGGATGTTTTACCAACCTACTGATATCAGTACTTCAGAGGTGGAAGAGCAAGAATCCGTTGAAATACCAGTAAGATATCGATATAGAAATTTAAATTTCGTTTCTTCATGCAACCATACTTGAACCACAATAATAACAACCATACTTGACGTTAGTAAATAATAAAATTGTCAAGCGTATTAAAAATGCAGCAATTATTAATTTTTAAAAACATCTTGTCAGAATTTAATTTCTTTAGCAAGCCAGTGGATGTTGTCTCGTTTCGTGATGTATATGACATAACAATTTATTAATGATCATTCAGTTAAATATTCAAGCGAGCATAGTATTTGAACCTATTATGATAAAGCATGGGAAATGTGTCTATTATATCGCTTGGATCTATAAACATAAGACAAGAAATAAATTTAATGAAAAAAATTCTCAAAAACCTACTTTTATTAGTATGATGAAAAGCAGATTTTTTTATTTTAATTATTGTAATAAAAAAATGCTAAGTTTATAAAAATGAAAAAGAAAGAACCCATGTCGGATGGGATACTGAGCACTTAATTATAGAACTGAGAGAGTGATTGATTGCCTGATAATCAGTATATTCCATCCCTGATTATCAGACATTCAATCAGTATCAGTATATTCCCATGTCTTTCAAATTTTACAGTAGTATACATTATAGGACTATACAGGGTTCCCACTTATATCCGTTACACCCCCCTTAACTTCTGAACGGTGACAGCTTAGGCCACAAAGTTGGTATCTAAGTATAGTAAAAAGGCTATGCGCTACTAGATGAGACAACTTACAAAGCCATCTATCGGCAAATGTTGGAATTAGCGGCACTAACTCGTAAATGCTGAAAGGTACGAGAAAAAGTCAATTAGAAAGTTGTAGAGTAATCTCGATGTAGTACGAAAAGATACCTTGCGCACATTAATACTCAAAACAGAATGCAAAAAATGAACATTTTTTTGGTTACGATTTCGAAAATTGTCATGTCATAAAGTGTGGAAGAAAGAAACTGAGACACGTCCCTGTCTTCTGGATCATTTATGTATATTGCTCAAAACGTTCTCCGTTACCCACTGTATATATTTGCACTCTGAACTGGATTTCTCTCTGCACATTGTGCAACACGGCAGGTGTTACGGCGACACAAGCATCAGAATGCGTCGTCGAAGATCCTGAAGTGTTGGCGGAGATGTCGCATATACCTGTACGTTTATGTGTCCCCATAAGAAGAAATCCAATTGGGTGAGCGAGGGGGCCACTCCACGAAACCACCATACCCGATGACTTGATTCTGGAATTTCTCAATTAGGTACTGCTTACCGTTTGAAATCCTATGCGGAGGGGCGCCGTCATGTTGGAAAAATACATTTCGGAGTTGGTGCAACCGTAGATTCTCAACAAAGTCGGTAATTACATCCTGCAGAAGCTCCAAGTACCGTAGTCCCGTTAATGTTCCCTCATAAAATACTGGTCCAATGAGCCTGTCATTAAAAATTCCGATCGAACCAGCGTATTTGATGTCGAACTTCGATATCATATCTCGGATTTTCCAGCGACCAGGTATGAACGTTCTGTCTGTTAAAAATTTCGTTACGTGGAAAACATGCCTCATCCGTCCATATTATGTCTGCTAAGAATGTTGCGTAGTCCTCTACGTTATTCATGACAAAGTTGAACCACGTGTAAGGGGCTGTCCATAAATGATGTCACACTTTTTCCCAATATTTTTGACCCCCTCCCCCTTTGTCACAAAGTGTCACACTTCACCATACCCCCTTGTCATATGTCACGCTATATTACATAAACATATACTTGCAGTTCAGAAACAAAGACTACGTTATACATCATATTTCAAATTTTACTTTTAGGCTTTAACTATGTTTTTTAATGACATTTGCGAGCATAACAATAATAATGAATATATGTGTACTTATTTTGTATGAAATAAGATTAAGGTTTACAACAAAATACGTAATTAATATATAATAGTAATAAAATATTAATAAAAAAAGAGCAGTTGAAAACAGTAGTATTTTGGAATTTGAAATATTTTGCTTTAAATCTTATCTTTACTTTATGAACACACAATACTCTTACACAGATTGAATTTAAAAAAACCGCCTCAATATTAGTTTTACTTAAAGGAATTGCCATCTCATTTCAATTGTCACATTAATTTATATGAACATTTATAAAATTATATACACAATCATAAAATAGAAATTACTCGGAATCATTTACTACTACGTCTCTTCCTCCCATATTTACAGAACCTACCCTGAAGGCTTTTTTCGAAAAGAAAGGAATAAAGTGGAAAAAGACACCAGAAAGTTGTTTTAGCTCCGATTAAAAAAATACCCTCAAATTCTGGTAAATTCAAAATTTAATCTCCTGATTTTAAATGTTTTTATTTTAATCATAATGTGAGATGTCACACTTCTTGTTACCCCTTCCCTCCCCTTGTCACAAACTGCCAAAATTTCACGAACCCCCTACAAGCGTGGCATCATTTATGGACGGCCTTAAACGTCTCTCAGCATCTCTTGGCAGCAATCTCTGCACAGGTGTGGCTTGGTATGGATGAGCTTTTGATTTATTTAGGATTGTCCAAACACAGCTTTTTGAGAGGTCACAGTTTTCAATGATCATTTTTGTGCTGCTCTGAATATGGGGGAGAGCGTATCTTCAGGTTGCACTTTGCGTCGTACATTACGAGGTCTATGAACTCGAGGCCGACCGATCACGCAGCCCGTCTCCCTTAAACGTTTCACAACTTTTAAGATGGTCTGCCGTGTAGGATGCGGGCCTTCAGGAAAACGTTCACGATAGAGCCTTGCAACCGATTTTGCCTTACGCCTACATTCACCGTAAATTAACAACATATCGCAACGCTCGTTAAAGCCCAATTTTGCCATAACCCTCAGATTTAATGTACAACCCAGCAGAAACATCCTTTTTATAGCAGTAGTCTCTGGTGAACAGATATGACGTTCCACCCTCATTTGCATAATACATGAAATAGATGTGATTTCTATACCAGTCATGGTTGAGTTGAACTGTGTGTTGGAGAGACGGTTTTGCTAGATCAACAGAAAATTCTCCTGGTTTGTAGAGACATTCAGTAAAACACCTAACCGGTAAGGAACAGAACTATGGTCCTCATGAATGCAAATCGCGCGCGTTTCCCCTGCGCTTCAACACAGGCTGGTATTTAATCCGTAAGGTGGTCTTTTCACGCTTCGCTCGCATTTCATGACGCCATAGTTTTGAAAATCACAATCAAACAAATGTTCATTTTTTACATTCTGTTTTGAGTATTAATGTGCGCAAGGTATATTTTCGTACTAAATAGAGAGCACTCTACAACTTTCCAATTGACTTTTTTCTCGTATCTTTCACCGTTTACGAGTTAGGACCAATAATTCTATAATTTGCCGATAGATGGCGTTGTAAGTTGTCTAATCGAGTAGCACATAGCCTTTTGACTATACTTAGACACCAACTTTATGGCCTAAACTGTCATCGTTTAGAAGTTAAGGGGGTGTAACGGATATAAGTGGGAATCCTGTATATTCTTTAATATTGTTAAATTTGAAAAAACAATATTGCCTAATATTGATTTACATTATTGAAATAGTGTAAAATGTAAGACTTTTTTATTTTGATCAATATATTTGGTTAAATTTTATAATATTATATAGTTCTTAATATAGTTAATAAATATTGTTCAATCTAGTATTTCATTATTGTTATATTTAATATCCCATAATTATTAATATCCCTAATCTTAAACCTAACCACTTATTATATTATGGAAAAAAATTTGCTTCCGTAAGGCATCACTTAATTTTTTTCTTAATCAACATTGGTCACTCTTACAAACCTCCGATTTGGACCCTGCAGAACTAGGTTAGCTGATCAGTCACCTTATCCACTCAGCCAGATAAGAAAGATTATGGTAGCCCAGCTTGTTTCCATTCGAAGTATCATGAATCTCCACATCTTATTTTAAATAGTCTTTTTAATTTAATTCAATTTTTAGAATTTCGAGTTGAGAATATGATTTGAAGTCAAAGAGAGATCGACTTTCGTTCAACTAAGAATTGCTATTGGAATTAATTGTGGAATTACGGTTGAAAAGTATTTAAAAATATAGGACATAATATTATTTTTCAACTAGCATTGACTATTTTAGGGTTTAATTTAATTTTTTTTTTATTTATGAACGTTAAAATTTCATAATGCATATATTTCTCTGTAGAATGGAAGTAGCTCATCGTATCTGAAAGTTTGCTTAAACAGAATAATTTTTGTTTGTTCTAAAAGTTAGGATGCAGAATATAAAAATAAAATTTACACAATTACTTTTTCGAATTAATATTTATTAATTTAAATAAATTAAAAAGAAAAGTATATTTTGTTTTGGAAATAGCAACATTTTAAAACTTAGTCTTAAACATAATGGTAGAAGATGCAGGTAAAATAATATAAATTAAATGCAAATAGTACTGGGAAAATACTTTGAACAATATTGGAAACTATGTTGTACAATAATGGAAATTATGTTGTACAAGATTGGAAATTATGTTGTACAATATTTGAAACTGCGTTGTACACTATTATAACCCAATATTGAGCAACATAACAAAAGTCTTATATTTCACATTGTTTGAATATTCTAAAACAATATTATACATTATTGATTTTTCAAATGTTACAGTATTAAAAATTAGAGAGTGCTACTTGAGAATGGAAAACTGTTCCCAGTGAAATTTTTGAAATAATATGAATTATTAAGATATAGCTAATATTTTTTAAGCCAAAATTTTTCTTTAACATCACTTTAAAAAATTTCAGTCCTTCTTGAATATTGTTCAATATTACAATATTGATGAATCGGCATTTGGTATTTCTCAGTATTCACAATCTTGTTTAACATTGTCCAAAATATTTTACAACATTGGTGTTCGACTGGTGTCTCGAGGATTTTATATATATAATATCCATTCCAATATTTGACTTCCATTCCACCAATCAGAAGCTACTTATTTTATATTGAAGAGAATTCGTTTATGGATTCTTTACGGATGTATTCATTAGCCAACATTTACAAAATTTTGAAGTCTGTTCGAAGATTAATGGTAAGAATTTAGCCACGAGCTTGGAGGTATCCGACAATTTTTTTTCAAACTTCAAACATGGGAAAAAATCTGGATATTTAAATATCAGTTAGTAGTCTCCAGCCTTGGCGAAGTAACAAGAATGTACCAAAATCATTTTGGTTATAAAAAATAGAGTTGAAAAAATTTGGATCAAAGCTACGTGAGAGTGAAACTCAAAATTAATGCTACTGTTCTGAACAAATTCTTCGTTTTACGTTCAAAATTTCTATTTCTTATACATTGCTGATCTCTGCGATTCATTTCCTAAGGATACCTCCTCTATATTTTAAAAATCAGTTTGTATCTTAATCTTTTGAAATATACTTTGTCTAAAGCAAAGGCACAGACACCCTTTAATGTCGACTATAAGATTGTTTAGATACCACTTAAGTATTATAAAGAGTGATTAAATATCTTTAAAAAATGTACGCCTTTCATAATATATGGTAGTGATGAGTTTAAATTCCTGAGAAGTTCACCTTAAGTTATATCCTATACAGTCTATTTGCCCCACTGCAAAGACACTTTAAACTATCGAAACAACAAGATATTTATTTCATTTGTCTATATCGAAGAGACATTCTTTCCTTTAAGTGCACATGAGAAATATTGATTTGTACTAAATTTCCCTACTGCAAACTTTTTATGTAATTTATGCTATTGTTAGGTATAGCAAGGTTTCTACCAGATTATATTTTGAATAACAGGGCGATAATTTTGGTTATTGTATTTGGAAAAAAAGCGACGTAGGTGAAGTGGGGTAAGACCGGATAGTTAGGGTTCGAAAGCCTACTGGTGCTAACATATTCGACAGAGCGCTTGTCAAATTTTATTAAAATATTCATTGTTTATCGGAGTATAATATACATTTCCAGAAAAGTCACAGTTTCGTTACTTTTTTTTATCAATAATGTTTATATATGAAAAAAATTCCTTTCGACAAGCTGGAAGGCGAAGGTAGATTCCTTTGCATTAATGTTACAAAAGAAATGAAATTGCATTGTTCAACACAGACATAGCCATTGACTTTTCAATATTTACGTCGTATTCTGTTTTAATGACATTTAATTTTCAACTATATCAATGTTTTATCATTCTACTCAAAAGGTTATGTTAGATTTATTGGTCAGAATATTTCTCCAATTTATTTTATATTCCAACACATAATCATTCAACAGGTTGGAGTCGTTGAGAAATAAACATCCCAGCAGTGCAAATATCCCCTAGATAACGTTAAGACAGCCAATATGAAACAGTAACAAAAAATTGACACTTGACACGAATGAAGAAAGACTCTAGATTTAAAAACTAATTTATTGAATCTAGGTTACCATATAATAGTGCGAATGTTACTTTGCCATATGCTAAAATCACATGATATTAAACACTACTAGAATGGATTCATTTAGAGAATTCCCTGGTTACAGAGATAATAGTCACTAAATTCTTAACACATAAGAGAATAAAAATTATTTAATATTGAGAGCGGAAAATTAAATACATGTGTTTAAAGCATAGTATATGAATGCAGCCATTTTGAACAGTGAATTTAAGTCTCCATCGACAGTTAAAAGCAAATAGTCAGGCAGAAAACCCCAAAACAATTTTAAAGTTAATAAGATATTTTTCAATATCGATAAGGAAAATGAAACTCTTATTTAAATATCTATCTTTTTTGGCTATTTTATTTTGATTTTATTAAACAAATCATGGTGTACACACATTCATGGTGTATCATTCACATGTAAAGTAGTTGTCTTCTTCCTCTGCACAAATTCAGTTTTCATGAGCACAGCTAAGACAGTTTTTACATTAGATTAACCTTTCTTCTTTATTTAAATTAGAAAATTTGTGATTAAAATATAAACAATCAACGCCTGATGTGTTTTTATCCACTTTAGCGGAAGAATCTTCAATACTGACAGTCCCAGTCTTGCTCCACTTGGAGTACCCGGTTTTACCCCGAGTGCAGAGGTTATATATAACAAAATAGACCATCGCAATTATTGGAATCCAAATCCTTATTATTTGATAGGGTATAAAACCTTAGTAAACGTATAATAAGATGGACAAAAAAATGGTTTTTTAAAAGTGTAACGATTAGTAAGCAGGGACAGTTTAAAATCAAACGAACATTAGAGAGTTGACGTCTTAAAATAAATAAACCTTCACAGAAGCAGTGAATTCAACAGCTGCAACACGCCACTATGACTGTTCCTTTTTCTTGACTAGTAGAGTTTAATTCTGTATTTGTCCTCTAGAAAGAATTACTAATATTGTCAGAATAAAGGTTACCCGGTTTTACCCTACACTCCCCTACTTCTAACTCTCAAATTTTTAAAGTATGAAGCGGATTTAAAATTTTACGCCTGAACAGGAATTCCTTTCAATAAATTAATAATTGCTTTTTACCACTGAAGTGTTCCGGAGGTGCAAGGAAATCGAAACTAGTGACGTCTGGAGATACAATTTGCTTTCCGTATGAAGATCTGAAGACTACATGGGATGCAGTAGTGAGAGGTCATAAACTCTCAGGTAAAATTTTTTCGGTCCTCAAATAAAATTCTGCTCTTCGGTGTATAACTAGGTAAATTTTTCTGAAATATTGAAATGAAATGCCTAACATGCTTCATTTTTAGGAAATGGGCAATGCTTCGGTTGGAGAAATTTTGAATCCAGTTATTCTTGGATTACTTATGCAAAAGTGAGTTTAAATAAAACGAATTCCATTTTTTTATCTATTCTAAAATAAGAAAATCTGTAACAAAATATACTTTTAAATTCTTTCTTACAGTTTATAAAAAAAGCAGAAAAATTTGGATCAGGCCTTGAAAAAATTGGATTAAATCCTTTCCCAATGTCGAACGTTGGAATTTATGCTCAGAACGGGATAGAGGTGAGCAAATTTTGCTAATAAAAATATTTTTTTGTAGTTTAAAAACTGATATTTGACAGAGCGCTGCTTCCATCTAAGAAATGCGTAATGGCAATATTAGCGCATGGTACAAATCAAGGATTTTTTTTGTATATTTTCAGTGGGTGATAGCACAGTATGGAGTTTGGAGCAAATCTTCTGTAGTCGTTCCTTTATACGACACCCTTGGACCAGATGCGTGTACTTTTATTATAAAGCAAGGTAAGAGTTAAGGAAAGTTTAGTAGCATTAAAGAATTCTACGCAAATTTTAAGATAAAGAAAACACTATAAAATGAATTCTCACCGAGTAAAAAAAATCGGAAACTTCTTCCGAAGATCATGGAAAGGATGCAGAAATTCAGATATGACTATCAAAGTAGTGTATAAATGACTTTTATAAGTGAAATTTGTGAATATTTGTGTAGAACATATATTTTCATGGCGCAGGTACTCAAGTTTTGGTACCATTTTATTTGTCTTTCAGCTAAAATAATCTGCCTGTTTAATATATGAGAACTTTTTATACCATGAACTTTTGTTTTTGTTTGAGTTATTCTACGTGAGATTTTAATGAAATTTCAACTGCCGTCGATGGATTGAGATTGCACGGTTCCTAATCCATTTTTCGAAAGTATGGCTGTAATCGCGTTATTTCTGTCAATGATTTCATCAGCTACCCATCGGCATCGGATAGCACTTTCAACGCAAATTAACGAATTTAGCTTATTTTGAAATTATATCTTCTGTTTTCCATGCGGTTTTTAAATGAATTTTTTATGTTGTTATGCATCAACCTTCCAGCGGGAGCGCTAAAATATTTCACACGAGCGGGCGCGTGTCGTACTTTTCACGACACAATAATTTTCTTCATTTTTACTATGGCAGCTGCAAATTATTTCATAATACTAATAAGAGACACGTCAGAAAAGCAAATCTTTTCATCAAGAGTGAAAATTAATTTTAATATTATTCGCAAAATCTAAAATTATACTAAAATCAGAGAAAGTAATGAGATTTAATAATCTTATTTTATAAGAAAGGTTTTAAGCAATATATAATAAAAAAATTATAATACAAACTAAGATTGCACAACATAGACTTTCTTCTTAGTTTATAATCTTTGTCCTTGCGTATGAAACATTGAACTTCTGCTAGAGAGTGACGCTTACAAGTACCCTATACATTGTACCTACTGCATTTCATGGATTTTGATGATCGTTTTCTTTCTTCCAAACAAAAACCAAAGCATTTTTTCTCATTTCTGGTTGCTGCTCACTTGCTTTTTCAGGTTGTGATATATAATTTAAACTTAAAGACATGTTAAGGCACATATGGTGAAGATCAGATTTTTTGGGCTGGAGTAGTGAGGTTTTTTTTTTTTCATAAGACTGACCGTTAAGTTCTTCAAGAAAAATTCTTGGGCTTGGTGGATTCTTGGTAGGCTTATAACATATTAAATATCTTTGATAATGTAAAATTAAATATTTAATCTCCCTAATCCGCACTGGTTTTATAATTATCAAACTGAAACGTTAAGACGTGAAAAAATTATGAAGTACACTGTAAAAAATTTCATCGCAAAATTACGGGCAGTGACCGGCAGCCCAGGGTCCGTCCACTGCCCGTTAAAATACATTTTGCCCGTAAAACATTCTGACCGTGATTTTATGAATGTGGCCGTAAACCTATGGCCGTAATTTCCTGGCCACTGACCGTAAATTTGGAAGTTGACCGTATAAAAGTTCCCGTTACTTCCTGGCCAGTGCCCGTAATTTTGGAAGCTCACCGTATAAAAGTGCCCGTGATT